>CM017444.1:12943563-13032674 GCA_007726485.1 Eragrostis curvula
TTCATCGGCCTTCATTTCAATCACACCCTCCGGATGTGATACCTCCTGAATTCCTCCTGGAATTCCTCCCAGGTGGTAGCATCTGCATTTTCTGCACCTTCTCTGTAGTTATCCCACCATTCACTCGCTGCTCCTTTCAGCTGGTTGAGATGCTAACAGCACCTTCTCTCTGTCATCCGCATTCACCAAGTGCAGCTTCTTGGTGATATCTCTTAGCCAATCATCGGGCTGCTAGAGGATCCTCCTCAGTACCCTCAAATGTCGGGGCCTGAGCCTCATGAATTCGGACATCTTGCTCTGTGGACCTGGAGTACGGTCTAGCAGTCCTTGAGCTATTATCTCCATTAGACGGGTTTGATTATCCATTACTTCCACCAAATTGGTGACAGGTGGTCCTGGTATTCTACCACCTCGTCCACACCTCTTCCACCTCTACCACGGTTTTGATTTCCTCACCTCTGTTCTGATTGTTATTATTATTATTTTCAACCTCATCATATCCTTCCTGATTCTGACTTGCTTCATCCTCCTGTTGCTCCTGGTTGTTGGCATTCTCAACTCTACCTCCATCTCTACCTCTACCTCTGCCACGCGGGGCAGTATTCCTGCCTCTTCCACGGCCTCCTACCTGATTCTGACATTGTCCTCTTCGTCGTGTTCTTCACGTGCACGACGTTGTTGTAGCCTGACAGATCTTTTGGGAGGCATCTGTTTAACGGGTTTAGCAGAAAGGTGAGATGGGACACTCTCACAGAATCTACGAACTACGGGGCACAACAAAACAAGATCAATGGAAGAGAAGTTCCAGAAATCTTGCACACACGCAAACAGAAAATCCAACATCATTACATCAACACAGCACTGCATTTCATAATAACAAGGGGCGATCACACATACCAAAGTCCTTTCTTATTATATACATAAAAGGACTCGACGCAGCCTAGACTACAACAGGACTCGACCACAAGGGGAGTTCTAGACCACGACTCTCATCACACAAGACTCCACTAGAGGCAACCCTAACTCTAGACTCTCGACACTACCCGAGACAGCGCCTAGCACTAGAGGACTAGACTCTATCGAAGCTCCTGCGCTACTCCTATCTAGCGCTCCTCAAGCTCGAAAGCCCTGAGCCTGCTGCCACTCCTCGAAGAGGTCGAATGGGTCCTGGACTAGCTCGTCCGTGCTGAGCAGGCGGTAGTACTCCTCCAGTGCTGGGTCCGCTGGGTCCGCTGGAGTCGGCGTCGGAAGGCTCTCTGGCAGCTCCAGTGCTGGTGGGGTGTCGTACAGTGCTGGCTGCTCCTGCTCTGCTGGCACGTCTGTCTGGGCAGGCTGCTCCTCGCCCATCACCTCGTCGTCGTCTCCAGGAAGGTCCACGAAGTTCTCCGCCACTGACTCCTCAGTGGGGGCAACTCCGTAACCGTCCTCCTCAGTGGACTCCTCTCTCATGAGTGCGGCCTCTAGCTCTGCGGCCCACTCCATAAGATCCTCAGAGTCCTCTGAGTCAGTGTGTCCCTGGCTGTCAGAACCTAACCCTGAGTCGCCTCCAGACGGGTCTGAACCTCCAGAAGTCCAGAGTCTCCAGTCGGCTCAGTGTCGGGGTCGGAGTCCGTCGGGCAAGCGTAGTGAAGGTGACGTGCTGGTCCTCCGATCCTCGGGGTCATCCTGCGGCGGGGTCCTGCTCCAACCTCGTGAAGCCTCACGTAGCAGCGGTCCACCTCTCGGATGAGGTACAGAGCGTCCTCCTCCCAAAGTCTCCTCACAAACTCAAGCCTGGAGGTCAAACGTGCAACCTCGTCCTGGGACGCAGTGAGCTGTGCCTGGACCTCTGCAAGCTGTGCCTGGGTCTCGCGAAGTCTGCGGACGTCCTCGTCCACATCTGGGCGGTGTCCTCGAGAACACGGGCAGTCTGGGCACGGCACTCCTCCAGCTGGGCTAGCTCTGCGCGAAGGTCCTCCATCTACCTACACACAAATTTTGAAAAGAGGTAAGTACTGGAGAAAAGAATTTTATAAATATAGCATAGGTAGAGAAGTAGAATTTTATAGATAGTTTGTATAAAATACTACTCCTCTCTCACACGTTTCAAGCTAAGGGTCATCCTACGGGCAAGTATGGCTCTGATACCACTCTGTCCTACCCCATTTTCAGAGGTACTTGAATCCACCGTATCAGTCCCTGGATCAGACGCTGATACGGACATTCTCACAGAATGGCATTTCAGAGTCACACCTTTATTTATTACCAAAGCTCATTACAAGCCTTTTTAATTTACATATAAGGTCTTTGAGGTGGCCAGAGGCCTTACAACACTACACATCACATCACAGTGGCCATTACTGGGAAGCAGCCATGCCACACTTTATTCTACGCAACGGACGGCGGAAGCAGATCCACTCCACTGGCGAACTTGCGCGTGACGACCCTAGTCTTCTTCGCCATCGGCTTGAAAATCATACTCTGCTTCTTCCTCTGGATGATTGATTGAGATGGGGAGTGAGTACATAAGGTACTCAACAAGTCCTAACACAAGGGTGACTCATATGCATGGGTGATATCAAGAAGAAGGCTGAGGGTTTCCATCAATCGGCCGAAAAGCCAAATTTTCAATGCAGGGGTTTGTTTTGAAAACCAAAGCAGTTTTGCAAAATTCTAAGTCAGGATTTGTTGAAGATTTAGTGGGGTTGTGGCCCTGGGGGAGAATAAATCCTTCCCGCCAGTTCCCAAGTTTTAGTCGCTGGCAGACAACCGGCACACGGCTCCAAACCGGCGTTTTTCCAAAAACACACGCCAAGGAGAACTCACGCCAAAAGTCTAATCATTGTACGGCCATGGCTTTCGCGTTGCCCAATACCGTGGAACACGGCTATCCGGATAGATTCTTATCCTCTGCAGAGGTTGTACACTTTCCCCACGAGGGGTGCCAGACCTTCCCACCGTCGTGGGTCGGAAAGACACACAAATGGTCCCGTACCTGCCTAGTGTCACCACGGTACCACCTCGGAAAATCCGCGACCAGGGGCCTCATATAAACATAGCATGGCCAAAGCCAATCACCTCCACTTGCCGGATCCGACGCCAACATCGTCAAGATCTTCTCCTGGCTTCCGATTGCAACTCCCTGCCTCCTGGTGGTACCGGGCGATCACTAGTAGGGTGTGGTTCCAAACCCTACCCATAATAGGGCCTCGTGGTTGCACGGTGTGCTAGGCCAGACGGCACATGAACCGGTCCTTATACGACCGAAGCAAGCATCTTCAATAGCTACTCTCCAACGAGAAGTAGCGTCCCAGAGATAGCCTCCCCACTGAGGACTACCTCGCTTGCTCCCGTCTAAAACATAATCCCCCACTATGGGTTTCACTTACTAAGCCCATCCCTTTTATTTCACACACACATCACCAAGTCACACTCACACATTTTCACACAAAATCATGTGATGCAATATTATTAATTAACACAGTGTGAAAGAACCTAAGCGGCAATATTTTCCATCAAATCATTAAAGATTAATGATTGTGGAACCTAGGGTTAACAATGGATTAAGGATAGCAATAAACAAGGCATGGCTTCCCTCAAGATAGGTTACTCTAATATTTAAATCATTTTAAAAGACTATGTATATTTAATTTGCACACAGGCTCTATATAGGGTATTTTGTAAGAATTAATTGGGTGAAATATGATCAAGGTGGTTAGGACTTGCCTTCACCAAAATCTTCCTCCTCTAAGTCTTCCTCGTAGTCGGGGTCCTCGCGTTCCTCCTCAAAGACTTGATCACCTAGCGATAACGAAAAAAAATAAAATAAAAGAAATGCTAAATCTACCGCTTAACACACAATAAACAATCATTCAAATAAAATAAGATGAAATACCAAAATGACACAAAGGAGGATGGTTCTGGTGTGGTTTGATAGAGGATGATTTTAGATGAATTTTGGCGCAAGAAACATTTGATTTGGATTTAAAATGGAAAAGGTATTGATATTCGAATATAAAAGGGTTATATCGGAATTAGGGGAGATTAACTAAATTTTAGTATAATCTCCACATGAATTGTTCCAGAGGTGTCCAAGGGTTGGAAAAGTGTTAGAAATGTATTTGGGAATTTTTGGATATTTTTGGGAATTTTTATGGAATTATTTGGGCACTGGAATAACATTCTGTGTACACTGCGCGTGTGACTCTAGCGAAACTCAGAGCGTGTAGAGGCTGACATGTGGGCCAGCTGGGACCGGGGGTCCCGTGCGCTACTGTGCTGTGGACTCGGTCCACGTGTGTGTGGACCGGGCCTCGGTGTGCCTGCGGTCCACCGTGAGCCGGTCTGGTAGACCGAGGGGCGCGCGGGGCCGCGCGGGCCCGCGAGTCAGCGACTCAGGCGGGGGACCCGGTGGCGGCGGCGATGGGGGAAAAGGGCGCGGCGGCGCCGGAGAGCTCGCCGCCGGCCGCTACTGGGGCCTAGTGGGTCGGGAAGAGGGGTGCCGACCATCGACGCGTGACGGGGAAGATGATGGGGGTACGTGGTGACGTGCGCGATGGCCGAGGCGGCGGCGCGGGTTCGCCGGAGCTCGGCGGCGCGTCGGCGTGCGCGGTGAGGTGCGCGCACGAGCGCGCGGGCACGAGTTTGTGAAGGGAAGAGGGTGCGCGCAAGTGAGGGGGTCGCGTGAGGGTGCTCGGTTGGGCCGGGGAGAGCTCCACGGCGGCCGGAGAGGGAGAGGTGAAGGAGGCGGCGGTGGCGCACGGTGGGAGCTAGGCTGCAGAGCGCGGGGAGGGAGAAGAAGGGGTGCAAAGGAGGGAGTGGGACATGGGAAAGCTCACCTTGGGTCCGGTGGGAGCGGAGGGCGTTGGGAGGCGGCGGGATTGCTCGCCGGAGTTGGAGAAGAGGGAGAGAAGCTGGAGCTGGGTTGGCTGGTGCGCGAGAGGGAAAGGAGGAATGTGAGCAGAAGAAGAAGAAGATGGCCGGTGCGCCGCTTTTAAAGCTGCGCGAAGGCGGTAGAGAGCCGGGAAAATATCCCGCGGCGGCCGGGATATTTCACCGGAGCTCCGCGGCGTGCGATGCGAGGTGTGGGGGACGGGTGAGCTAGCGGCCACGCGGCGCGGAGGAAGATGGGGGTCCCGGGCGCGGTGCGAAGGGGCTGCGCGTCGTCTTGACGCTACCGCGGCGGGGAGCTCGAGCTCGCCGCGTTTAATGGCGGGGCGGCTAGGGTTTGATGCTGCCGGCGGTTTGGGGGAGCGGGGCCCGGACGAGAGGAGGAGGAAAAGCGCGGGAGAGCGACGCGTGGGGGAGCAGAGGAGGAAATGCGGCGGCGGGGAGTAAATCCCCGGCCGGCACGCCGGCCAGTCGGGCGGCGCGCGTCGGAGGTTGACGAAGGGGCCGGGCCCGCTCGTCAGCGACTCGCGGCGGCGAACGGGCTTGACTGGGCCGAAACGATGCTGGGCTGGCGCGCGCGCGAACGGCCCAGCGGCCTGGTGCGGAGGGAAGGAGGAGAGGAGAAGATGGGCCGCGCGCGGGGAAAAGGTGGAAGGCGGCCCAGTAGAAGGAAAAAGGTTTTATCTTTTCTGGATTTGGATTTTTGGAGGGATTTCAAGGGAATTTGAATTCAAATTTGAAATGGGTTTTCAACACACACTCAAACAATTAAAAATAAAGGCAAGAGAGAGTCAAACATGCGCATGAGTGTTTTCATGCATGGTTTTATTTCGAGAAAATTTCTAATTGAGCCCTGATTGAGTCTAGTTAATTATTTTAAGTTTGAAATTTTTGAAAAATCCAAATTTTAAGGTTTATCGTCATGGTCCAAAATTACGGGTACTACAAATATGTACACAAAGGTTCAACTAAAGTTTCCACAGTTCAATGCGTCCCTAGAAAAGAATTCAATAAAAGTTCGCATGGCTTGCTCCAAACTTTGATGGATCGGTGGAAAACTAGTCCGTGCCTAGAAGAGCAACCCCAAATTCATTTTTTTTTACTACAAAAAAGATTAGAAGTATGAAGAAAAAAACTTAATACATTAATCAATGCATCATGTGTCTCAATAGTATATGAAGATTCAAGTAAACTTTGCACAACTCGACTCATCCATAATCAATAAAAATTTGCAAAGCTTGCTCCCAACATTGAGGGAGCAAAACTAGTCCGGAGTCAATAAAATTCTGCACAGCTTGCTCCGAACATCGATCGGGCAAGGGACACATAAGATCAGCCCAGATCCAGAAAAGGAACCCCAAACATTTTTTTTCAAAGAAAATTAGACGCATGAAGAAGAAGAAGAAGAAGAAGAAGCAGAAGAAGAAGAAGCGCAAGACCCTACCTCAAATAATCAGAAACCCCACTGCATGCAGCCATCAACAACAACTTAGAGGTGGTAGATCTAGTGAGGCTAGTAGCACTCCGATGGGTTCCGTACGTCCGGCACGCCGCTGGCTGGATCCAGCTAGCCATGGCACGATGGGGAAGGTGAGGCAGGCCGGAGCAGGATCAAGAAATGGTGGCGGTGTGCTGCCTGCTAGCTCCAAATGCCGGAACCGGCCTCGTCCCCGCGAGGAAGATGAAGAGAAGTGAGAGGAGAAATGGGATGGAGCGGCCTCAAAGCAAACCATATGAGCAAGTTTAGTGCGACTAGCCTGCAAACATGGCACGTGATCACGTTGACGATGGTCTAGAAAGGGACACAGACACATACTACTAACCAATCATTTCTCCCCATAAAATCTCATAAATTACCAAACAAACACAGGGAACAACTTAGTGAATGAAAGCAGATGAACTATTTCTAATAAATCAAATCGTGAACTGGTGATCAAAAGCAGCATCAGTGTCGAACAACTAATTACCGTGCAGAGGAAGGCCTGGACAATGGCGGCGCACGCGCCGTCAGAGATGTTCATGTCCTCGAATTCCTTCCTCAGCTTCGCGTCGTCGATCACGTTGCAGCAGCTTACACCAGTGTGTCCACAGAAAGCCAGCGGCTCTGTCAGCATCACGGGCGCCCCTACAGCGAGCAGGAAGGAGATTAAGATATTTAAGTACAACATCGCAATAAAATCTTCACAGCAGCAGCAGCAACTCACGTGAACCGGCGCAAACCGGCGTGGGAGAATCAGAGGATGAACAAGCAGGAAGAAGCAGGAAGCTGTGCAAGAGAACCATGAGCAGCACAACTGCAGGAATCATCTCCTGCAGCTTCATGACTGATCGATTGAAATGCCGTGTTTGGAATACCTCTAGTGGAGGGGTCGGGCTGGGTTTTATCGATGGTCAGGGCTGGAACAGTCTAGAACCCCTCCTTAGCACTGTGCGTGCTCGTCACGCGAACACATGCCAGCCGTTCGATCGACTCCAGATTAAAATGGCCTGATTAACTGCCTATTCGACAGAGTGGTGCTGGTTATAGTTTTGGCATGAATATTAAAAACACGGCAAGAGCAAGTACAAAAGCATATGTCCACCCTACCCGCCCCCTGGAAACATTAAAAAATCAAAAAACTCGTGACGATCTTAAATACTTGAGAATAATATACACTGGCGCAGTAGCATTATTGCTGACGCGGTACATTATCGGCAACCGGCACTTTAAACTCTGTAGTACTTGCAGTTCAATTCGATACCAGATGATGAGTAATTAAAAACACAATTCTTTTCTACGATACTAATGCAGTCATCTTGCCATTTTCAAATAGTTATATTTCTTCGTCTGTTATTTTCAGCATTCATGTATTGTTAAAAGTTGTACAAAATATTTTTTTGAAGAAAAACAAAAGTTGTAATGACGAAGAATCTGGAAAATATACAGATATGTATATACTAGTGCTCAAAGCTTCTAAATTCAACTGCAACACGCCACTGGCATTTGCCAGGGAAGGAATTTCAATTAAGCGCGATTATTTGGGATCACATGGTGCGGTTGGTGAGCCATAGGGATATGCCGTGGATTCTTCTCATCTTCGCACCGTCCACAGCATCCGTTTCAGCCGCGAACTTAAAAGTACACAGCGACAATATATCACTCGTCCTTCGCCTTCCTCCCTGCTAAGTAAAGGATCGTCACGTTCACGCGCTGCCTTTTCTAAGTGTGACAGCTAATTGCGGCTACAGTAAAATTAACTGGGGCTGTTTGGTTGCTGGGACCCAGATAACAAATCGAATTCATGAACAAATTTCATTGAAATTTGAGAAGAAAAGGACGAAAATGGGACTATAGAAAAAAATCTCTAGGTAATCAACTGTATAATCATCATGAAAGCTTTGGGTGGTTGACACAAATTATTCCTCGAACACGCAACCAAAACTAGTACAAGGGGAAATACTTTGTTACTCCTGCTGTACTAATGCTGCAAGTGGGGTAGAATGTGTTTGGCATATGCAAGTGGAGTCTTTGTAAGCTGGAATCCCAGCAAAAACAAATCGCTTTCTTAACAAAGCTGGGTCGCATTCTCTCCAAAAGAAACCTTTCTTAGAAAAATGTTCTTTCGCCTTTTTGTTTATGCTTATCCAGTGCGGGATGAAAGATACCGCGTGTCTAATCGAGAGGATCAAGGTACAGCAACAAAAGTCGAGTAAATTTTTTTAAGCTTATCCCGTATAGATGAAAATTTCTTAAAAGTACAAATTTTCGAATATGATAGCACCAAAATGTAACACATGCATGCATGAGACCAGAGATGGCTATTGGATTGAACGAGAGTTTTTTTTTTAAATAGAAAAAGCCTATATGGCCTGCTTGTATTGAAAGCATATAAAGGAGTTTGTTTGTTACATCCAACCACACGTACTGGGATTACCAGTTTGCTAACACAGCGCCCAAAAAGCTATTACTAGCTAGACCACCTGGACTGGTATTAGCCAGTTACAAAAGCGAACACTCTGAACAGACACAAAAGAAAGTATTAAGAAGACTATTGTTCAGAGCTCCATCACTATGATCCTCCTTCCTCGACGCGCTTCTACATGAAGTCATCCTCCATTGATTGCCTTCTTGAACTTGAGCCTTGGCGCTGTAGAAACCAGCTTCTCAATCTGTTCATCTTTGTTTCTACTGTCCCCCTTTCTCGCCTCTGCAGCAAGATAGACCACTTCTGCAGAAAAGAGAAGATTCGTCTCAAAATAGTGTTTGGGTCTCTGCTGAATTTTTTTCTGAATTGCCATCTCATTACGAGCATGCCATAGCACCCATGCTAACACCCCAAACAAGAAAAGGTTAGTCAAGTAATCATGATCCCCCAATTTAAGCCAATTTTCTAGGAAATCTTAATGTTAATGGGTGTTGATGACCATTGTAGAGCTTCTTTGATACAGCACCAAACATAAGTTGCTGGTTTACACTGAAAAAGAATATGATCTGTAGTTTCTGGCTTGTGACACAGAATACAGTTTCTATCACCCTTCCATTTTTTCTTTTTCAATTGCACCCCCGTTTGTAATTTATCCTGAAAGGCAAGCCACAAGAAATTTTTGACTTTCAAAGGAAGTTTGCACTTCCATAGTTTAGTCATCCTTTTGTTATTGACCCCCCTGAAAGTGAGCAGTCTGTACATTGATTTTGTTGTGTACGCCCCCTTTTTCTCTAGTTCCCACTTCACTGTATCATTGCTGCTGTTCAAATTGACCCCTTGTAGTAGATTATTTATATCATTCCATTCCTGCATTTCCTGCTCCCCGAAATTTCTTCTGAAGTCTAATAAGCAGTTTTCTCCATCCCAGGCTTCACACACTAAGCAGTTTTTGTCTGAACATATAGCATAAAGCCTTGGGCATCTTAATCTAAGAGGGATTCTGTCTATCCAGACATCCTCCCAAAACATTGTGTCTTCTCCATTATTTACCACAGAAGATGCCCCTTTTCTGAAATTGTGCTTGACTGCATGTAAGCCATACCAAAACTGTGACCCCCCCTCTGGTTTTGATTGAAAGAATGACTTGTGCTGTTCTCAATAATTGACAGCAAAAGTCCTCTGGATCATTTTTCTGTAATCTCCATATCCACTTTACCAGTAGAGCTTCATTCATTATTTTAGTGTTTATGATCCCAAGGCCCCCAAAGTCCTTTGGTAAGCATATGTTCTTCCATCCCACCATGTGATATTTGAACTTTCCATTCGCTCCTCTCCAGTAAAATTGAGCCCTTACGGTGTTCATGTCTTGGTGAAGGCTCCCTTGCAGTAGGTACATCCCCATAGTATAAAATGGTAGACTGGTCAATGATGTGTTTGTCAAAATCCCCCTTGCCCCTGATGACATGTGTTTTCCTTTCCAAGGTTGTAGCTTCTTGCTCATTTTCCCCAGGATAGGTTGAAAGTGTTTAACCCCCACATGATGAACGAGAGGTCAATGTCGAAACTAACGTCACCATGTTATCATTCCTAGCTAAATATCTGGATTGTCCTCTGGAGTCTGGATATGCTTATGGTGGGAATCGGTTGAGTTTGAGTACAGGATACATACGCGTCGAAGCCGGGACGCAACACTGGACTTTTCACGGTATCGGACGCGCAGGAAAGCAAGGCCGCCTCGATGCTTCCTGGACATGGAGCGCGGTTGTTAGGTGGGACAGCAGGAAGATGCAAGGTTATTTAGTGCTGCCGTAAGCTGCTGGTGCAGAACAAATACATTATATATTTTCCTTTTGATTTGTTATCTTTTGCACAAATCTATGTAGATGACCACCCATTAGGTTGTTACAGTATCAAATTAAAATTGCATTTCAAATAACGAGTTTTCTCGAGTCTGACTCTGATCTGACGTGGATGTGAGTGATACTGGTCGACGATATCGACCATTGTGGAGTAGTCTAATTTAGCGCGGTTGAAGAATCGAGTTAGTGCTCGCGGGTGTTCTCACCGATCAGCAGTTGAATCGAGGGATTGTTAAAAAGTTTTCTCGTCAGCAGGCACTACGCATATCTTTCAGAAAGTTTTCTCGTCAGCAGGCACTACGCATATTTTTCAGCGGAAATGCTATCCGCACAATGACGCGAGTCACGCGACGCCGCTGTACCAGCCATCGTTTGACCAGATTCTTTGGTTGACGCCGTGATGTTCCCCGATGCTGTTGCATGTGCTGCGATATGTTCCCCATTGCTTTTGCTTAACTGTGATACTAGTCGTAAACGGCAGTCCGGTGCCATGGTCGGGCGTATAGCAGGATTGGTTACTGTTCAGATAATTGTTTGAGTTCAGTTTTTTTTTGCCAGTTAGCAGTTGTAACATCCGTATAGTGTTCCTTTAATCGGTGCCTGCCGAAGAACCTAAAGAAAAGAAAGTTAAAAGTCTTGTGACATCTCCTCTGAATCCCTTCCGTAGTCGTGGGTCGGTGACAAGGGAGTAGTTTATTACTAGCTAGCTACCCAGTCTAACCAAAAAGGATCGCCTGCAAATGAATCTCTTTATATGGACGTGATTAGCAGTGTCCGGCTGATAATTAATCCTGCTTTCAGACCATGCGGTAGCCGTTTCATTCCCACCGAAGAATGTAGGAGCTACGCTGGCAATTGATGATGATCTGGACCAACGAACGTAGGAGCTCAGAAACCATTCCCTCTCTCGGGCTATGTGCCGACTCGGGCGAGTGCCATCGCAGTGTGCGAGCATCTTACATGCTTGGAACATGCTCGCACACTGCGGCTGTTGGTCCTGCTTGTTGGTTCCTCTCTCAGCTCCTCGCACATATATTAACAAACAATTCCGCGTCAGTGCGCGGGCAGCTTATTTATTTGAAGGTGATCGTCGATGCTGAAATTATATTTAATATAAACACCTCCGTGAACCATGGAAACCAACGGCCGCTTCTTCATCTCTTACGCCTGCGGTTCACCGACGCCGGCCGGTGGGCGCTGCTCTGCTAGCGACGACGGCTCTGGATGCCGGTAGCCAGTGGCGGAGTGTGGTGTCATTCAAAAGGGGGGGGGGGGGGGGGGGGGGGGGGGGCATTGCTTTAGTAGCTTTGCTGTGCTCATGAGCTGAGCAAGCTTGCTTTGGTGGGCAGGTAGTTTGGTCTGTGCTACTGCTTGGTTGGGTCAAAAGGACAGAGCAACATTCAGCATTGCGATGACAAGCTGCATAGAATACTACTGCTAGCTAATAAATTTGCATCGGGGAAGGGGGGCCGGAGCCCTCTTTCGCCAACACTATGCTCCGCCGGTGCTGGTAGCAGCTCGTGGTCGCCGAGTGCGCTGTGAGAAGCTAAGATGGCGACTATTCCAAGTATTCAGTTCATTGGTTGAAATGAAAGAGAGTGACATCTGAGTAGGGTGTTTTTTTTCCCTTTCAGGATGGTCCATCTGAAGTCAGGAAGGTCTTCACCATGTTCTTGCCTACTGATGGCGACTACAATTCATCCAGCAGCCAGCGACATGGAGGTTGGATTCTCTTTCAACCCACAGACGGCGACATATAGTTCTACCTGATCGTCGCAGATGGTGGTGACGGAGACGGAGACATTTAGTTGCATGTTGTAATGAGCATGGGCCAGTGGGCCCAGTCCAGCCTGGGCGCGGCAGCCCAATGCGCCAGCCGCCGCCCTTGGTGCGCCGCCAGGAGGGCGGCAAGGTGGGGCTGCGGCTCCACCTGCCAAAAGTGGCTAAAGGAAAGTCGTCTTTGGTTATGATTCTTCAGATTGAGTTAGGAAAGGAATTGTTTAAGGAAGGAGTCTTTAAAGATTAGGAAAGAGAGAATCGTATCAGAGTAGGATTGGGGTCTAGTTGGATTGGGAGTCAAGTTAGAGTTGCTTGGAGGTCAAGTTGTCCACCCTCATATATACGTGAGGGCTTGTAATCTGAAGAATCAAGAAAGAAGTAAGGGTTCAACCCCCTCTCTCTCTCTCTTGCCGCCGCCACCTCTCTCCCTCTCTCCCTGTGCCTGCGCCTCCCCCTCCTGCCCTAGCCGCACCCTCCTCCTCCCTCAAGCAAAGGGGCAGCAGCCCCCTTTGATCATAACAACTGGTATCTAGAGACCGGTTGATCCTCGGCCATGCCAATGACGAAGGGAGACACCGCTGCCGCCAAGGACGCCGCCACCGCCGAGGCCGGCAACATCAAGGCGTTTTGGCACACCTTCAACGTGTTCCGCGACAGCATGACCATCAACTACAAGGAGGTCAACACAAAGCTGGACAACCTCGACGTCAAGGACAAGATCACCTCTCTCGAGAACACCATTCAAAAGCTCGCTGGGATGATGGGATCTACTGTCGCCGTCGCCGGTGCGACGCCCCCTCCGACGGCCTTTGCTCTCTCCGACGAGGATCGACACGCCCAGGAGGAGGCCGCGCGCCGCGACGCCGCCATCCGTGCTGCTCGTGAGCCGATCGTGAACATCTACGCGGTGGCCAACATCCCCGCCACGGGGGACTTCGTCACCGACATCGCGCAACACGCCGTCGACTCCGTTCCAACTCCTCATCCTCTGCCGATAGCCGGCCTTGTTGTTGGGGGCTCTACATCAGCCTCGCGCCCCGACAACCACGCCGTGATAATCAATCACAAGCTATCCTTCCCCACGTTCGACGGCAAGGACGATCCGCTGCCATGGCTCAACCGCTGTGAGCAGTTCTTCGTCGGGCAGGCCATCCCCGACAACGAGTGCGTCTGGTACGCCTACTACCACATGACGGGAGGCGCCCGTCAGTGGTACATGCACCTCAGCAAGGAACAGCCGGCGATGACGTGGACTTCGTTCTCTCGTCGCGTGAACGAGCGCTCCGTCCCTCCTACACGCGCCAACCCCCTCGGCGAGCTAGCTACTCTTCGGCGGACGGGAACCGTGGACGACTACACCGAGCAGTTCCTCGCTCTCATCGCCCGTGTGGGAGACCTTCATGAACATCAGTAGGTAAACATATATACTGCTAGTTTACAAGAGCCTTTGAAGACGGAGGTTGAGCTCGCTCGACCCGCTGACATGGAGCAAGCCATGAGCCTTGAGCGCGCTTATGAGAAGCGCGTGCTCATCCTCGCCGAGCACGCGCAGCAGCAGCCACGGACGACATCACGGTCGACATCGACTTCACGCCCCGCTTCTTCGACTACGGCGCCCAAGGCGCCAATGGGCGCCACGGCGAACACCACCATGGAGGGCGCCACAGGAGGTGGCGCCGCTGCTGCTCCTTCCTCCCCCAATCGCTTGGTGAAGCGGTTGATGCCCGATGAGATGGCTGAACGTCACCGCCAAAACCTCTGCTTCAATTGCGACAAAAAATTCTTCAAGGGTCATCGCTGCAAGCACCTCTTCTATATTGAGGTGCTCGATGATTTGATCGACTTCGAGGGCGTGGGGTCCCTCATGGTCATGATGGGCGACGGTGGGCGCCCCATGCGCCTCCACGGCTACCTCCTCAACGAGCGGATCTCTATCCTGGTGGACACCGGCGCTTCGCACAACTTCATCGACCTTCCGCTTGCCAACATGTTGCACCTTCCACTTCGGCGCGTCAACTTGGGCGTCACCTTGACGTCGGGTGATCGCATCATCAGCAAGGGCCCATGCCATGGCACCCCTCTTGTGCTTCGCGAGGACACACACACCATCGACCTCTTCACCGCCGACCTTCCCAACGGCGTCGACCTCGTTCTTGGGACGCCTTGGTTGGCATCTCTTGGGACGATTGCATGGGACTTCGGCACGCTATCGATGAGCTTCTTCCTCCAAGGTCAGCATTGTCTATTGATTGGCATTGGATCTCCTCTTCTTGCTCGCGATGACGACGACGACGACACACCTTGGCTGGAGCCGCCCCAACCCGCGCCTATGGCTGGGGTGGCGCCCGCCCTGCCGCCTCCACATTCGGCCTTGGCGATCATGGGAGGACCGCAACAAGTTCATGGCATCTTCGACATCATCGACATCACTTGCGGCATCTACACCGACCTTCGCCGTGAGATGGGATGAGATGAGGAGCTCGGCGTGCTCTTTGCTCGTAATGCGGCGGGAGAGGCACCTCGCGCTTGGGCATTACGTGAGGGGCTGATCTTCTTCGACGACCGCCTCTACCTCCCCGCCTCATCATCGATGTTCCTCCGCTTCATCAACACCCTCATACATCATGGAGAGGAGCACTACCTTTGGCAGCTGGCCGTTGGTCTACACAAGACGGCAGCCATACGTGTTGACCGTTGCTTTTCGGCGACGGTTCTTCTTCTTCAAGAACAGCCCCAATCTTCTGTGACGAGTCTCAATGTCAGGTTTGCTGATATATCCGATTGCGAGTTCCTTCTCGTTAATGGGGTTGCTTTCACTACTTCGTCGGGTATGGCGGATGTGTCTCTTGCTGCTACAGATTATCGCATTCTCTTCGGTCATGCTATGGACTTGACGAGGCGCCGACCCCGTCCGAGTAGCACCTTTGTGGTGTTCTTGGATGGTCACTTGCTGCCGACCAGCGACGAGCTCGAGTACCACCACTTCCCCATGCCGCCCCTATCAGGCTCGGAGTTCGCCATCGACATGGGCGCGCCAAGGGCATTACTGCCTTTGGCACCGGGGACGCCGGCGCTGAGGGGATGCGACCATCGTCCCTCCTCACACACCTTCGTCAACGCAGGATTCATTGGTTCCCTCCGCTACTTCTTCGAGTTTCGCGTCGACCGTACCCGTCGCAACTTGCTCGACGACATGGTGCTTGGCATGGTGATCGTCGACATTGGTCTTCGCTCTTCGTCCTCTTCATCAACTCCTCACTTCGGACCAGGCTGGCAGGCTTCCCAGCGCGAGGACGCGCTGGAATTCAATGGCGGAGGAGATGTAATGAGCATGGGCCAGTGAGCCCAGCCCAGCCCGGGCGTGGCAGCCCAACGTGCCAGGGCTGCCGCCGCCCTTGGTGCGCCGCCAGGAGGGCGGCAAGGTGGGGCTGCGGCTCCACCTGCCAAAAGTGGCTAAAGGAAAGTCGTCTTCGGTTAGGATTCTTCAGATTGAGTTAGGAAAGGAATTGTAAGTTAGGAAGGAGTCTTTAAAGATTAGGAAAGAGAGAATCGTATCAGATTAGGATTGGGGTCTAGTTGGATTGGGAGTCAAGTTAGAGTTGCTTGGAGGTCAAGTTGTCCACCCTCATATATACGTGAGGGCTTGTAATATGAAGAATCAAGAAAGAAGTAAGGGTTCAACCCTCTCTCTCTCTCTCTCTCTCTCTCTCTCTCTCTCTCTCTCTCTCTCTCTCTCTCTCTCTCTCTCTCTCTCTCTTGCCGTCGCCACCTTTTTCCCTCTCTCCCTGCGCCTGCGCCTGCGCCTGCGCCTCCCCCTCCTGCCCTAGCCGCACCCTCCTCCTCCCTCAAGCAAAGGGGCAGCAGCCCCTTTGATCATAACACATGTCTTGTGCTGTGTATTCTACCACAAGATGACCATTTATACATGATTCCTGCAATTATATTCTATTTTGTTCACCTGACACCCACCTTACTTTTACTATAGAGTGCTGCTGTTTGAAACCTTTGATTGACTTATGCTGCGTGTAGATAAACGGTGAATTGATTTATCTCTGAGGCATCAAGCATTTTCATAGTTAACTGTTATGCTAAATAGGAATATAATGCACACTGCATCTATGAATAACTGTTCGTTAGCACTGGGCGTTCGGGTTACCCGAGCAGTTCGGGTCGGGTAATTCGGGGTTTCCAAAATTCGGGTTTTGAGAAACAGCACCCGAAATTCCCCCAAAAAAAGAAGAACCCGACAATTCGGGTACCTGATAGTTCGGGTTCGGATTCGGGTAATCCCGATTTACCCGATCCCCTCTCCCTTCCAACGGCAGCAGCGCCGCCCGCCGTCGAGGTCCTGCGCCGGCTCTCGCTGTCGTTCCGTGAGGACATGGCCTCCAGCCCGCTCTCGCTGTCGTGCATCAGGGCAGCAGCGCGATGTGCCGAGTTGTGGGGCGGCAGCAAGGCGTTGCTGGCCGCGGCGGTTGCGCCTTCCCTCGGCGCCGTGGGAGAAGGGAGGAAGCGGGAGGGGCAGGCGGCGGTGAGCACCGACGGCAGCTGTTGCAGCGGGCTTCGGTTTTTTTGGATTTTTAGATGCAGCGTACATGGAGGCAAGTGAGCTGGCTGGTGTGTGGCGCTCGCGTGGAGCTGTGGCCGCAGGGCGTTTTTATTTTCTTGAGATGGTGGCTGCAGGGCGTTGGTTGGCAGGAGGCAACGTGAGGCAGCTAGGGTTGGGATGTTTTGGGCTGGGCCAAAAGCTAAAGGTGAATGGGCTGCTGTACATTCGGGTCAATCGGGTAAATCGGGTACCGTAGGCAAAGACCCGATTTGACCCGAACTTAATTCAGGTTTCATGACTTCCAACCCGATAATTAACATCAGGCATCGGATTTTGGGTATATCGGGTTCGGGGTCGGGTTTTTCGGGTTCGGATTTCGGATCTCGGGTTTTGTGCCCAGTGCTACTGTTCGTTAAGTTGGTAAGTCAAGGCAACATTTTGATTAATATTTTCCTTCTGCAGGTATTGATCCTACTCCTGGTGTTGATTAGTTTTATCAACGGAGGGCATGAACCTTGACATTTGTTGCACCGATGGTGCTGCTCTCCATTTGCGATGGCAAAAGACGGCCCTGACTCTTTTGTCTGCTGTTCTTTCAGCATCCTAAAAGTCGTGAAGTGCTTCACTGAGCCTTCTTAGCCGCGTATGCTCTGACCTTATTAGTTGATCAGATAGTTTCTTTGGGGATGTTGTTTGTTAATATATGTGTTCTTGTACATTATCTAAAAAAATGTGTTCTTGTGGTCCTGAACAGTGCAAACATTTCCTTTCTCTCATGCTATATTGTTGTGGTTCTGTGCGCCAGATGTTGGGTTTTCAGACCAAGATCCAAAACCCAGACATAAATGAAACATGAACCCAAAAAAGAACACTGAGAATTCCACTAACGGCGAAGGTTTTTCAATAATAATTGAACATGAGCCCCCCCCCCCCCCCCCCCCCCCCTCTGTGATGAGGAGGAGGTATTTTACATTATACAATAATACCCTCGATTACCCACTAAATTCGTGGCACACACAGCAAAAAAAATGTCCGAGGCTTATGGTGTGACAATTGACTCACACTCTACACTTGACTAGCCTTCGTCATGATAACTGAGGCCCTTGATACAAATGCCGGATCCCACAAGTCAGGGGCCTTCGTTCTTGGTTTCCTTCGCTCTCAGTCAAGGATTGAGAATCTTTGTTCTCGGTTAGCCCCAGACTGAGTACCCTGTGACAGTTGTTTTCTTCTCAGTCGAAGGTGAAGGAGAGTTTTAAATTGGTTTCTCAGTACCAAAGGGCTCTTTTCCTTGAACCTCCCTATTATGGTCACCTTTGTTGGTGAAGATAAGATCAGGGATGACGTAGGTCGAGAATACGTCGTCTCTTGATTGTCAGTCATCTCCTCATGTCACTGGACCTGCACCATGTTCTTAAATTCATGCACAAACATGACGAAGTCATGGTTAGAATAAGCTGATAACTTACGGCATGATAACTGAAAACCCATAAACTGATAACGGACCAACTTTTAATTGAGAACCTCCGGCTTGGAGACTCATGAACTAATAATAGGTCGACTGAGAATCTCATATTCTAGAACGCATGGGGGTGACTTCCCGAAAGTCAATCCCCAACATAGTGAGTGGAGAACAAAGGTAATGGTCACCGAGAAATATTCACTCCTTGACTCTTGGCCACCTCCTAAGGTCGAGATAGAAGATTATCATCTAGAAGTTCATACTTGTCTCTAGTTTTTGCCTGCACTACATTCTTAGAATCATGTATCAAGAGTGAGGATATCGTCAGTAGAGTACACTGTTCACCTTTGTACTGAAAAGTGAAACCGATAACTTGCTGAGATAATAAAGGGGAGCCGAAACTGATAAGGTTCAGTCTGAAACCCAATGAACCAAAAAGCTTGACCTGAAAATGCGCGAACTGATAACACTTGAAGTAATAACATGTCAACCGATAACGTGCAAGGGTGACCTCCTAAATATCAATCCCCAACACCTGATTTTCACATTTGAACTTCAACAATATTAACATTCCGTTATTCTTTCTTGTTCCAGACTATGTCATGAGTCCCAAAATATATGGTACAGGTATTCTTGGATTTGCTTATATATCCTGCAGCTTTGTTGCCCTTTGTCCTTCTCTACGAGTATTTATCCTGCAACTTCAACAACACAGAATTACCATAACAAATTTTGTGGCCTTTAGATTTTGACAAGTTTATTAGTGTTCTACAAGTATTGATACTAAAGGTTCATTTTTTACATTGAGTTCTACATTTGTCCAGTCTTTGTGTTCCTTCACGAAAGGTGATTTTTTCTTCTTCTATGCAGACTTCGACAATTCATTATATATGCCTGTTTCACATCCATATTATTTTGAGTTCGTATGTAATTATTGGTATGTATTTTATTTGGATGAAAATTATTATCCCATTAAACGAAGTTTAAGATCCATGTTATTTGTTTACGCTAATTCTATGTATTCAGGGAAACTATGGTCACAGTGGCCTAAGACATTATCAGCAGTGCAGAAATACAACACTGGTGATGTAGAGAAAAAAAAATAGAAAATAAAATAATAAATGGTTATTGAGTAAGGTTAACTCTGCACGCTCCGTCTCCCAACAAATGGGCTAAAGCAAGTGCAAATCCAAAAACAAAAATGCATGGAGAGAAAGGGTCAACTATATGCATATATATAGGATGCTACTAGGCAAGGTTAGGAAGACAGAGTGCTATAGGTGGCGGTGATGGCTCATCGCTTGAGTTGCCCTTATTGGGTGATGGGATCTATATGATATGCACAGTGATATTATGTAATCTAATAAACTCAAGGAAAGCAGAGCGCGCGAGCATAGCTCAGCTAGTTAGGTTCTTTGAAGTGGAACCAACCCACCTGGGTTCAAGTCTCAGACCGGACACGAGTGTTGCATATTTACACCTATTTATTCTCGTAGATAGCGAAGTTGCGAGTGTGTGTTTGTGAGTGTCTGCGTATGAATAAATAGGCTGGATTACCTAAATGTATAAGTTATAAAAAGGAGTGACTACATTCGCTCTCAAGTGCTATGACATACTACCTCCAGATCAAAATGTAAGCATTCGGAGATACACCTCGAGGTCAAAATGTAAGCATTTGAACAAAAGATTCCTAGGTCCCACCTTATCTTCTCTCCCTTTCTCTCCCACCTCTCCCTGACCCACCGCACCTTTCTCTCCCTTTCTCTCCCTGCTGCGACACCTTCTCGATGGCCGCCATCGACGCGGTCGTCCTCCTCGCAGCGCTCGGCTTCCTCGTGGCGCCCTACGCCACGCAGCTGCTCCGCGAGGTCGGCGCGCTGCTGCACCCGGCCGCCCCGCTGCTACCGGCTGCTGCCTTCCTCCGTGCGTCAGCAGCCCCGCCACGTGCCCCTCACCCTCCTCTGCACGACCCCACCGTCCCTCTCCCCCTCGCCGCGATTTGCGCCGTCCCTCTTGAGCTTCAGGAGGCGGCGTGCTGGATGGCGAGGAGACAAAGTTGCGACGGCGCGGCGACAGCGCGCCCAGACCGCCTCCTTGCGCTGCGGCTTCCCTGGCGTCCCGTCCTTCTCCGGCGAGCAACCATTGGCGCTTGGAGCAATAACTATCACGCGTTTTGGTAGTTTGACCGGGGTAGCATTGTCATTTCCTCTCTCTGCTATTTTGGCATTTGAATGCTTCAAATGCTTACATTTTGATCCGGAGGGAGTACCATAGAGCGATAATGAATTACCCTCACTGACAATAATAAATTTTTTGCTAATGACGCCGATATGTTTTAGAAATAACTAACCCAAATCACCTATATAAAAGTTTATAAATTACTTATTATGTTTAGAAAATTAACTACCAGACTTTCAAAAAAAAATAATAATTTAACTACCATTGCCATCTGAAAGAAAAATAGCCCGCACTACTTGTATATGAGGTTACAAATTACAATCTACCTCCATTTAAAAGATGAACATCCGGAGAACAATACAGTAGGAAGCAGTAAGAAAAAAACAATGATAAACAACATTAAATTAAGGACACATCCAATACATAATACAACTGCTATAGTTGGATTATTGATGCTAGCCGCGCAAATGGCAGGCTGCCACACTAGTTTCCCATGAAAGAGGCATGTGTTCGCATCGGTGCCTATTTGAAAATTTGTAATCTATGTGCATAGGAAAGAAGTTTGTGGCTCCTTAGGAGCCAAGTAATTCCCCGTCCGTGTCCCAAACAATTACTTGCCGAATGTTGCATGACACTAGGCAATGTTCGAGTCCAATATGCGAATGCGTGTCATCATGCTCGTCATCATCCGCATTTCACAGCTCTAAGTGATTATCCTAGTCTAGTACTGAGTCATGCAACCTCTACATATTGCCTCCCTTTGAGCCATTATCAATACAAATGACATTCAAGACAGTTTCACCTAAAAGGCAGGAGCTTAAGCTCTATTGCGCAATCCCTTAGAAGATACTACATATATTGAACATGTAATATCTTTATATGTCATTGGATTCATCATAAAATGTACAGTGATAAGATCATCTTTCACTTCAAATACCATATTTGATAGAAAGTTCTGGTCCACATATATCACCTTGAAAAACCACATGTCAGATATATATCACGGTCATAAGCAAGCCGAGCACATATATACGTACAAACCAAGCCCATCAAACGCGCTCTCACGCGCACACCAGTTATACTCGAGTGCTTTTATTTGTCTCAAACACTAGCAAGCTAGTTACATAATGCAGGGTGCCTCCGGCGGTTGATCCTCTAAGAAGTGTTGTTGGTCACGCAGACGCAGCAGGTGACGGAGCCGGAGCAACACTCGTCGCAGCTTGCTGCTAGCACCGTCGTCTGCTCGCCACCGCCGGCGAATATGGTGGTGTAGACCAGGTAGATGGCGAAGGCCAAAGCGAACGCTCCCAGCGACGCCACCCAGGCGTCTAACCCAGATGCTCCTGGAGGAGCGGCGCAGAGGCCAGGCGCGACGACTCGGTAGACGCCGTCGGCGGCGAGGAGGAAGCCGTCCTTTCTGTTGTCCTCGCCGAAGGCGACGACGCGGGAGACGATAATGCGGCCGCCACGGCATGGCACGGGGCTGCTCCTGGAGCATGTGATGTTGGGCATCTGCTGCGAGCCGCTCTCCGGATTCTCGACGACGGAGACCCAAGCGGAGGCGCCACACATGTGCATATACCTACGCGCGTATGATGATCATTATTAGGGCCCTGTTAATTCAATGTGTGTGCGCATGCTGCCACTGACAGACTGCATATGTACATACCTTCCTTTGAATGAGGAAACTGCGGAGCCTCGGTAGACAAGACCACCGAGGATGGACGGCGCCCTACCGGCTGCTGGACGGCCGTGGCTGATGATAGGCGATGAGGCGCTGCCGTTCCCAGTCTTGTTATTGTTGGAAAGGGGAACCACGTACACCGTCTCGTAACGTTGCTACACGTTTATATATATGCGAGCACAGAGATTCAGAGAGCAAGAATACATGTATGCATGGAGCTATGTGTGGTTAATTAGGTAGGTAGGAGTACCTCGTCGACGTTCGCGCAGTACAAGTAGTCTGGCCTCTGGGAATCGAAGCTGCATCCCCTCGGGTTGCTTAGACCCGTGGCGAAGATCTCCGGCCTCGGACTACTGGAGAGGTCCACGCCGAGCCTTACGATTTTGCCCAGAAATGACGCCTTGTCGTCGACCCTGGAGAAGTCTCCGTCTAAACCACCATGTCCGACGATCAGGTAGAGGTACCTGTCACTGTCGGTGGGTCGGAAGAGAATCTGCCCTTCATGTCGCTGGTTGCTGGATGAATTGTAGTAGCCATCAGTAGGCAAGCACATGGTGAAAACCTTCCTGACTTCAGATGGGACAGCCTGAAAAGAAGGAAAAAAAAAACCTACTCAGATTTTGTGCTCTCCTTATTTCAACAAATGAACTGAAATACTTTCGCAAGTATGTTGACCTTGGAATAGTAGTCGCCATCGCCGCCTCTCGTTGCTGCGAACTCGGCGACCACGAGCTGATACCGGCAACTATTCCCACCGGCCGGCGACGGCGAGCCGCTGGCGTAAGAGACGAAGAAGCGGCCGTTGGTGGCGAACAGCGGGTGGAACGCGACGCCCATGAGCCGGAGTCCCTGATGATGATGGTGCGCCCCATCCGTGAGGTCGAGGAACGGGCTGGCCCCCAGCAGGGCGGCGCCGCGTCTGGGGAGAGACGCCAGCCAGATGTTGCCGCCGGGCGTTGACAGGAAGACCATGCCGGAGCCGTCCGGGTGCGGGGCCATGTGGACATAGGATCCCGCGGCGACTCTCTCAAGGCACAGAGTGCTGTTCTCGTCATGCTGCGGCACCGGTGGTGCAGCAGCGTCGGGCAGAAGAAAAGGCTTGCACTTTCTCTGTAAAAAAGTACTAGCTAGTTTGGTTATCACTTATCAGCATATATATATATCCTGCTTATCTTAGTATATCCTGGAATGATGCTGGTGATGCTAAAGTGCGTATATATGTACTCTTTATGTATATGCTGCTTATCAGGGTTAGAAGGTACTGCAGCAGAAATTAGTAAACAACAAAACCCATTTCAGTTCGAAATATTACAACTTGTGAAAGGGGTCTTGGCCTAGCGGTTAAGGCATCCGAGTAACACCTTTGAGGTCCTGGGTTCGACTCCCGGTGGGAGCGAATTTTCTAGGATTTAATGGCATTTGTGCTTTCAGCGGTAGGCGACGTGGCCGTCGACAGCGAGGCGCCAGTGGTGACTTCGGGAATCTGAAGAATTTGCCGGCTCAGTCTTCGAAGATGCTCATAGGGGTAGGGTTTGCGTATATGCGTTCATAGGGGTGAGTGTGTGTGCGTTGTGAGTGTCTGAGTTGTACTGTGTAATTTCTCAAAAAAAAAAATATTACAACTTCACAAAAAGAAATGTTCCACAAGCACAATTTATTTGTTCTAAAAATATAACTGACAGCAGTCACGACCAAAAAATCCTAAGGGTGAAACGTTTCAGGCATATATATGACATGACTCGTGTTTTCTACACACTAGTAAAGATGCACGTGCGTCACGCACGTGTCTAAATAATGACATCACTTGGCAGGAATATGAGCATTATGATATAGTTGACTACATTATCTTTCAGAATGTAGACTTCAAAATAATATATAAAATGCTCAAATGATATCCGTCGATGGAGCTAATAATTACACAAAGAAAATATATTTCTTCTGATTATTATGAAACAAGTAATTAAAAAGGCACAAGCAATGTAGACAATACATTGTATAAAAAAGACAGCTAAAGTGAATATCGAAATATTATAAATGGAAATACAAAGGTCTCAGACAGTTGAAATATCATTAACCATCAAAATCAAAGTTGTAAACTTTGTTGAGACCCAATGCCTGCATACATAGACAAAAACTAAAGTTGACTTGCTCTGATTTTGGAAGTAGCAAACTTTGAGCATACTTTCGCTGATTCCAATTTCTCTTTCAGTTTCAGCTTGTTGCAAGCCGTGTTGATGAGCTTGCAAGTGATCTTCATGCTTTAGATTGCTTCTTTTCAATCTCAAAGGAGTCCTAATAAAAATATCTTCATTTGAGAAGCAACAAGAGTAGTAGCTGCATATAAGAACTCAATTCAAATATAACAAACAACCAGACCGCAACCAATGGTCACAATAGAATATTTGTAATCAGACCTCTCAATTCAGCAAAACTTTAGTGGAGTGAATTTGATTGAGAAGAAATTGAACAAAATACTGAGGGATCTTAAGAAACTTTCATACACTTTTCCAAACCACGTTAAAGGTGACATTTTCTCACTCTATTGACTCAGGTATTCGTGACTTGTGATGCGACAGCTGAAAATAATAGAAAAGAGTTACGACATATCAGACAGCTTATTTCTAGCATAAGGCACCATTTTTTTTCTTTATGCAATGCATTAAAGCGAAATAGCCAATTGCAGACTTGATTCATCTGCAGACTGCTCACTGCTACTGAATTATTTTAGAAATAATATTGGACAGCATTCATGCTCCTAGAAAAACATGAGTGCCGCAGCTCCAATGAAAAAAGCAACATAATTAACAGATGCTACAATATAAATTAAAAGATGCAGTAAGTATACTTTCAGATTGGGAATATTTTCTTCAAAAAAAAAAGATGAGATGAATAGTATACATACCTTTCAGATTGGGAAGCAACTTCGGTGGCAAAGCTTTAAGCAGCATTCCCCATACAGGGCAGCATATGTGTATTGCATCAATGATCTAAAAATCATCGAAACATGGCCGGCATCAGGATACGCGTGGCCACTCCGGCCGGTTCCTTCGCTGCAGCCTACTGAATCTCCATCCCGGCCAACTTATCGTTCCCGCCCCAGCTCTTTCTTCTGCAGATGAAGCAGCCTACCAAGAAAGATGGCACTAATTGAAGTTTCAAGATGCAGAACAAATCTTCAAAGTTTATGCATCAATAAAAAGAACACCGTAGACGTAGCCAGGCTAAAATAAGTGCAAATTGTGAGCTATACATAGTGAAACAAAATCAATCATAGCTCATAAATAAATCCTTCAGACTTCAGATAAATAAGTGCAAATTGTGAGCTATACATAGTGAAACAAAATCAATCATAGCTCATAAATAAATCCTTCAGACTTCAGATATTACTACCTATTTTTTCTCTCTGCCTGGAGAGTGGACACACATCACAAGTATTATAGGTTTCAATTTAACTTCAGAAACTTTGAGAAACAAAGACACAAAAAGATGGGAAAATTTTGGTTTTGTAAACAAACTTAACTATAAAGGAAATTGAACAGGCCATACGGTTAGCTGGCCTCAACTGTATGGGAAAATAGAATCTAAGTACGGGACTTCAACAACATGAATGCCATTTGTGTCCACCAAACTACAATGCAACAAGCAAAAGTTCACCCAGAAAAAATGCTAGATGACCAGCCTACATATCAAATTGTAGATCGCTGTTCTCGAGTAGCATTTTCCATGGATAAATCACAGATGCTATTCATCTAGGATTCATCAGTGATATATACTGATGATGATAGTATTACATAAAGCGTTATCTTAGTAAAATTCTAGGATAGGGAGTCTCCTACTTACCTTGCACATTGCTTTTACTATTTTTCAATACTGTCATGAAAACCAATACAAACATATGATCGTCGTGCTGTTCTGACATGCGCCATTGCAATCAATCATAACCATGAGCAATCCCATGGCTCTGCATTATCCGGATCAGGAGTCCCCGCATGCCCCACACCTTGATCACAAAACAGCAGAAAAGAAACAAATCAGAACATAGGATGAGTAGATCGATTAGGAAATACGTAGCTACAATAATGGAGGACACAATTAAATTACAGTAGTAAGTATTGTATGAATTAATGGTCAGTCGTAGTTCTAGCTAATAAGACAAAGCCATACCAGTGAAAATTTCAGGGAAATAAAATGCAAGCTCATGAAATGAACATGTGCAGGGTACACCATTAAGCGGTTTTAAATTCACCGATGGCAGAGAAGGTTAGCAACGCTAACCTGAACTGTTATCATATCGCAAGATGAGCAAGACGACCACGGCGTCAACAACGAAGTAGAATCTGGACACCGGCTCTGGCAACTTTATATATCATCAAAGAAAAACAGTACTATAAGAAACACCCAACGGACAGAACTATAATTATCACTTGATTTAGTGCAGGTGCAGGGTTCACCTGACCAAGGAATCAGGCGAGAACACATAAAAGATAACACAACAGTTTGTAAGATGAGACAATCTAACTGTATGAGCCAAGGAAAAACAGAGCATGGACAACATGTACTATTTTAATTCTTGGAAACAATTAATTTGTGGACTTTCTTACCTCAAAAATCATGGACCAATATTCAGGATTTGTTTATCAGTGCATCTTTGTCCTGTACGTAATCTAACAGTTAGATTGTAAACTTAATAGCAGTATCACTTATTACAAACTGTTATAAAAAAGAGAGAACATTTTTTTTGTTATCATAATTCACAAGAATGGTCATGTAAACTTAATAGCAGTATCACTTCTTCAAATAAGCTAATTAGCACTTGCTTTTGTAAGGTACTCGCAAAGCTGATATCATTCCATGAGTGCACTACAGTCTACAAGCATCCTTCAATGCAGGAAGAAAGCAAGTTACGTATTGTGATATCTTACTATTACATGATGAGGATTGAGGAAACATGCCTTCAGATTGACGATGGAGTAAGAACCATTCTGCAGCTGAGAAAAATCTACTGAAAACTCAGGCTGGCCGCTGGACCTCAGATCCTGCATCCGAGAATTAGAATCCATTTGTCACCAATCAGAACGAGAGGCATGGGAAGAAATTTCAACCAGACTTGGGGACAGGGGGAAGGAAGGATGGTTCCGGACGGTACCTGCTATCCTGCGAAGGCGCCGTCCAGATCAGTCATTGAGGTTGAGGAGGAGACCGTGCTGTGGTCGTGTCACTGCGGCCGTCATGGACAAACGCCGCCGCTTGGCCGAATTCGTTGAGGAGGGATACGGGATGGAAGAGCATGGCGGCGGGATCTGGCCGCGACCACTCCCGTTCCCCCATTGCCGCATACCAAATTGTTTCCCCGTCGGTCTCCAATGGCAGATCACGGTGGCCGTGGAGCGACCTAACCCTAGGGCGGCAATGACGGCGGGGGTAGCGTCCTGGGTGGTGTGCGAGGCTGCGCGTGTGCGCCCGCGGAGGAAGCGGAGCAGCGGTGGATGCGGCATGGCGGAGCTGGGACCGGGAGGAGACACGCTTGGGCGTACGTAGATGAGGGTGGGGCGAGCACGATCGCCAGCGCTGTGACGCAGCCGAGCACGAGGACGGGAGATAGAAGGAAGGAAATCAAAGGAAATAATCACGGATCAAGAGGAAGGAGAGATAGAAGGAAGGAAATCAAAGAAAATAATCAAGCACAAATCAAGGAATGGGATGGGCAGGCGAGTAGAGCAATCCATCGGTGAGTATGGAAATTGTTCCTAGCTTCACGTCAAACATCTATGGAAATTGCTAATCATCTATGGAAACTATGGAAATTGCTATTAACTTTGCTATTCACGTCAATCCCCTGTATGGAATACCCTGCTCACGTCAATCAATCCCCTGTATGGAATACCCTGGTCACGTCAATTACGTTTTTCTATTTTTCTTTTCCAAAGATGGGGTGCGGTGGGTGGGTTCTGGGTGAGAAAAAAAAATTAGTTTAGCGTTACGGTAACGCAACTCGGACCGAAAATATACGTAACCGGTGGGGAGAGAGAGGATGCGTTACGCCCGGGTTTCTGATGGAACGATTCGGTCCGTTAGATTTTGGGCCCACGATATGGCAGGACGGTTAAGATGACAGGGTAGATAGTTTGGCAAGGTAAAAATGATTTTCCTCGTAACTGGTTCTTTAAGGGGTAGACGCATACCGCGCAAAGGGCACCCTTGACGTCGGATGCAACATCAGACGGTGTTGCCCTTCAACATCATCCCCAGGAACTCCTCCCTCAGCGCCACGCAGGCCCGGCCCTGAGCCAGTGCGAAGGGTGCGGCCGCACCGGGCCTCAAAAAACAAGGGGCCTCCGATCTGGCCGTATACGTAGCTTATACGTAGTGTACTTTCTTAGTCAAGGCTTAAAAAAGGCCCCCATCTGCTACCCCTTTCAGCACCAAGAGTCCATCTAGCACACGTTTGCAGTCCGCACTTACGTATTCGCACGGAATGCGACTCGTCGTTCGATCGCCTGACGATGGCTTGTCTCCTAAAAATCCTCCCCTACGCGGTTGCGGTGCTGCGCCTACCTGCCGCCGCCGATCGCATCGCGGCCAGCATCGATCACGCTTTCGGACATCAAGGACCGAGGTTGATCACCGTCACCAATCGCTGATAGTTCTTGCTTCTTACCCGTTATCTCTCAAAATTACAAATCTAAAACATCAATCCCTAAATTCTAATTGAATGTTCTTGCGCGTTCTCCGTAATTTCTGAAGGAAGGGTAAATGATTTGGCAACCTTGTGCATTGAGAAAAATCTGTTGGATGCGATTGATATTGACTCTATTATCAGTGACTTTGCATCTAAAAGTGCAAGAAGAAATTGCTTCAAGATCCATATATAGTGTCTTTTGTAGTAGTTTATGTTCATATTACTGATTAATGTGTCACTGTTAGTGTTAAGGATTTTTTGTCATCAGTAAAATAAAATAGTTGCAATTGCATATTATTTACGGTCATTGAGGGCCTCTATTTTTCATCTTGCACTGGGCCACCGAATTCTCAGGGCCGGCCCTGGCGCCACGTCGTCCACGGCGTCACAGCAGCTCAGTCGGCTGTATCCACAGAAGCTTAGCGCCTCCCCCAGCACCACCGGCGTCCCTAGAAGAAAAGATCGCACCTCAGCACGTGCAGTTTTATTCAAAGGTGACAGTCGATGTTGAAAATTATTACAATATTAAAGATTTTCTAACAAGATTCTATGACTCTTCACAAGAAGAAGAAAAACCCGGTGAAGCCTATGATCAAGATAGAAAATTCATTTTCCATGCTTTAGCATAGAAACAAAATTAAAGGGCAAGAAGAAAATAATTGTTTCAGCGTAAAAACCCAAGAGAAACATAGGAAGGTAGACAGTAATTGTCTCTCAGCTAGCAGTGGGAGGAGCTGAGAGAGGAAGCAAGCAGGAAGAAGGAAGTGTGCGATCGAGCATGCATGTTCCAAGCATGCAAGATTATGGCTTCTAGATAGGCATGCGATGGCACTCACGCGGGTGGCAGGGCCGGCCCTGGAGAGGGGCAAGCGGGGCAGCCTCCCAGGGCCCCCGAATCCAAGGGGCCCCTCCCCCATGTATATATACGTAGATGTACAAGGAGACCTATGGTCTTGGACAGCAAAGCGTCCATCTAAACGGCCGCCTGTCGCTGGGTAAAACAGTCCGCTTCTAGCTGTCCAAGCATGTACACGTGTGTAACTTTTGGCCTGCCTCTCCATGTCATCCAGGGCTAATACGGCAATCAGCAACATCAACCCGCGCTTAGCATCACAATTCTGTTGTGCAGCACTTGCTGATTGTTGCGACACGCCGACGCCACAATGCCGCAGTTCAGGCGAGTCGTTGCGCCTCCAGGCGCCGTCGCATCGAGGCCGGAGCTGAGCCTGAATGTCCGTCATCTGCTTAAGGATGTTCGTCTACTACATTGATTGATTGATTTTTCATCGATGTTTTAATTTTCAGTGAGATCATCTCAACTAATAAGAGGAAACGAGTAACAGAAAGGAGCCATGGACATTTTGTTTGAGAGTCCATGAAGATTTTCGAGTACATGAAAAAGATGGATACTTAACTTGTATTTCTATGGCTCATCATATCTTACTTATTTTTCTATGCATGAGGTCGATATCATGAACGCCATTAGTGGAAAATTTATGCATCTAAAAATGTTGAAGGTAATATATGCATAAATAATTTCATAAGGATTTTTATATCATATTAATTTTAAGTAAAAAATTAGTAAAATTTCAATGTTTATATGAAGGGGGCCTCGATTTTTCGATTCGCCCCGGGCCCCCAAAATCTCAGGACCGGCCCTGGCGGGTCGGCACACAGCAGGAGAGGAGGGAGGGGAATGGTCTCTGGGGAATGGCAGAAGCAGCCGGTGCCGATCGCGACCAGGATGAGGCCTACTAGCATCAGCGGCAGCTTCGCCTCCATCACCTGCCTGCCTAACATTGTTACTCTCTACTTGATGAATAACAAAGGTTGGGGATGTCCGTTGCTCTCTTGACGTTGCCTTTATAAGCCACGAGCTCACGTCGCGTTGATCTCCACTCTCCACAGGTCATTGCCAGCGGAGCTCCTACATTCTGCGGTGGGCTACGCACGGCCGAGAGATTCTACGAAAAAGATGGATTTATCTGCAGCCAGTCCTTTTTGTTAGACCAGGTAGGGTATATAGGAAAATAGCTACTTGAGTTAGTGCACAACGCGCTTGTCGAGCCCCGACTTCGGAAGCGGATCAGGGGCAGATGGTCGCACTGCGGCATCCTTTTCTTTTGGTTCTACGGCAGGCAACGATTCCAAGGAACACGTCTATACAACTACAACAACAACAACTACTACTACTACTACTACTAATTGGCAAACAAAACAGATATAACTCAAAACAATTTTGTGAACCCAACCCTGGTGTACGCCCGACCATGGCATCCGACCGCCGTTTTTGACCAGTGTCACGACAAAGCACACACCGCGGAACATCGCGGCGCATGCAACGGCTAGCATCGGGGAACCGACGTCACCGCGTGGCGTCAACCAAAAATTATCTCTGGTCGGACGACGGGTCGCGTGCATACATACCACACTTTCGCTGAAAAGCATGCCCACTGTCTGTTCACGATTAAACTTTTGTGGATTCAACGTCGACGCCGACGTGTGGAACACCCGCGCGCACTAACTCGTTTTCAACCGCGCTAAATCAGTACTTTAAAGCTTTCGGATCATGCTATTAACGGAACCTAGATAGGGGAAACTTTGAAACTTGATCTGTTTGTTTTGTCCTTTTGCATTCTTTTTTCAGTTGCCTATGCTTATCCTTCGGACCGGACGTGCGTTCCTTGTAGGTTTTGAATTTTGATGCAAGATCAATCTGCGGGTGCATTTTCTACGGTTATTGGCTTGCGGGGCTTCCGCAAGATCTGCTCCGCACTATCTGCCGTTACTTCAAACTTGTCATGTTACCCGTGACCTGGACGCACACCTAAGATGACGGAAAGAAGGATAAAGTGACAGCTACTGCCTCCGATTTTCAAATGTTGATGTTAGGACATTAAGTTTAGTTCAATTTTCAATTATTTTTCTTGTCCTAACGTCAATAATTTGCAACCGGAGAGAGTATGTGGCTTCATTGTTATCGGGAAGCACTCATTAGCCAAAATCAAAGTGCACAAAATATTACCGAGTGATATAGTAGCACCATATATACCGAGTGATACACGTGAATGATAGTATCACACGATGATTACATCAAAAATTAGTGACAAAAATTAGTTCCTGAGAAAAAATAAGTTTGAAGTTTAGAATCTAATTGAAATAGTGCATGCTCCATTCCTATGCACAATGGTCCAATCAAAATAAAAAACAAAGTCACGGTTTAAGAGAAAAAATAAGTTTAAAGTTTAGAATATAAATGAAATACTACGTGCTCCATTCGTATGCTGATACGTGCCACCTGCTCTTTCCTTCCACCGGCTGCTGTGCCCGCAGCCTCCCGCAGCCTCCTCCGTCCGATTGCTGGCAACATGAATCTGCGTGCGTGCTACCCATAAGCTACGGGTAGCGCGCGCTATATATAGGAACCCCGCCATACATGAACCATACAGGGCAAGCCCGCTCACTGAGCTTTCAGAAACCTTTCCGAACTGCTGTGAGGCCAAATCAATTCAAACCAAATCTTTCCAAAGATGAATTCAAATTCCTAAATAAATGAAAAAACAAGTCATATGAAGAATCTTCAAAAGACAAAACAGCAAACTACCCTGGTGCACCAGAATACAGATTTGTGGAGAATTTTCCATGGTTTCATCAGACGGGGAAGTGGCTCTAAAAATTCAGACAATGTTACCAAGTTTTTCGAACTTTAATTCAAAATCTGTAGCTCAAAAGCATCTTGTCTGTTTTGTGAACCCAAAATATTCAAAATTTTTGGAAGCAGGGAAGTTTTTATTTTAATTCAAGGATGAGGGCTGTGGGTTAATGCATGGCGGGAAATTTTGGGAAATTCAAATGGACGAGGAGGAGTGCGGGGGGGGGGGGGGGGGGGGGGTGTCGGTCGTCTTTCAAACTAACTAGGAAAGATGGATGATTTGAACTAAACAAGGTCGGTGATAACAAGTAGCTAGCAATGCGCGCACACTAACTTGTCTAGCATATAACAACACCGCCATACACAAGCAATTTTACCAAGGATATGAAAAGCACCCTATCAATCAAAACTACTTATAAACTTAAGGCAAATGTGGAACCATAAGTGCAAGTAAGTAAAGGAGAAGAGATAGGTAATGCTCTTGATTTTTCCCATGGAATCGGAAGGATGGCTTCTTCCCCTAGTCCACTTTGGGTCGCTCCCACCAGAGTCTCCACTCCGTCCCTCCGCTCGATGGTGATCCCTTCTAGAGCACTCTTAACCCTCCAAGTGAAGACACGATCATGTCCTACCGACAACTCTAGGTGCTCCTCCGAGGGTTAGGCTCCACAATTGATGTGGGCCAAAGGGAGATCACTCTTGATGCTTCTTTCGCACGGGAAGCTGGTGGCTTCCACAATCCTCGTGGACACCTCAACACAGACACCTAACCGGTCAAGGCCTTGTTATAGACCAAGAGTAACAACTCAACTTGCCTCTCTCAAGCTCGCACTAGCCTAGAGATCAATAGATGCTCTTGTTACTCTCTGTAAGGGTCACAAAGTACCGAGAGGGGGGGGGGGGGGGGGGGTGAATCGGTAGTCGCTTAAAACTGTCTAAGGCAAGGTACTTTCTTTGCAACCTAATAATGCTAGGTGATAATGATAGCAAGCGAAGCGTACACACTAGCAAGACTAGAAAAGAGCAAACCTAAACATGCAATTCTACCAAGGAAAGAACAAGGCACCCTATCAATCAAGTCTACTAGCAAAGTAAATGCGGAATAGTAATTGCTAGAAAGTAAAGGAGATAAGATAGAGGGTGCTCATGAATTTTCCCGTGGTCTCGGGAGGATGGCGCCTCCCCCTAATACACGTTGGGTCACTCCTGTCGGAGTCTCGACCCCGTCTCTCCGCTCGAAGGTGGTCCTTCCTAGACCACTCTTCACTCTCCGAGTGAAGACGCGGGCACGTCCCGCCGGCAACTCCGGGTGCTCCTCCGAAGGTAAGGATCCACACATGATGCGGTCTAAAAGGCGCTCCACTAGTGATGCTTCTTTCACATGGGAAGCTCCAAGACCATATACAAACTTATTGTGATGGCTTCCACACTCCTTGACAAGCTCACCACCAACGTCTAACCGGTCTAGGTCTTGCCATAGACCAAGAGTAAGAGCTCAAGATGACTCTCTATGCACACACTAGCCCTAGAGATCAAAGGATGCTCTTATTACTCTCTCACAAGCACTAGGATCACTCCAAATCCTTCACAAGTGCTCTCTCTTTTTGCTCTTGGCTCTCCTTGGGCAACCTCACCTATTCCAGTGGCCAAGAGACCCTCAAAGGGGTGGACAACCAGCTATTTATAGCCTTCCTCCACGAAACTAGTTGTTGCCCCAAAAAGTAGTCTGTCAACACAGTCACCGCATCATGTGGTGACTATTTCTCCTTCAACCTCTCTGTTTTCTTCTCTGAACTTGCATTCACCACATCATACGGTGACTGGCACCGCATCATGCGGTGACTCCTTTCTTTCCAACTTGCAGCAACTCGTCCATTCTGCCAAGTCTCTGGAAACCATACGGTGACCACCGCATCATACGGTGACTAACACCTCTGGATCATACGGTGACTCAACCAGAGACACTTCTTTTTCTAGATTTTCTCCCTACAGTCACCGCATCATGCGGTGACTCCCACCGTATCATACGGTGACCTCTTCTCTCTGAACTTGCAGAAACTGCCAACTCTCTGGAAATCATACGGTGACCACCGCATCATACGATGACTATCACCTTCCATCATACGATGACTTCAGCAGAGATCTTCATCTTCATTCTGCAATTCCTGATGCGGTGACTCACCTTGAAGTTGATCTTGATCTTCTCTTCGATCCTTGACTCTAACTTCACGCAAGCTTGGTTCCTCAAGCTTCTCTTCTGCCACCCTAGCCTCTGAGAGTCTCACATTTGCATTCAATAATCTCTACCACTAGTGTGCACTAAGAGAACCAACTCGAACCAACTTGATAGTCCAGTTTTTCCTATAGACTCAAGCCTATATCTACACCAAGCCAACACTTGCTTGGTTCTAGCATGTCCTTAGCCTTGATTCACCATCTTCACCGCAACTCCATCAAGTCCGTCCACGAGTTGATGAGGCAACTAATCATCGAGATATCCAATAGAGAAAAGGTTGGCGTAATCCTCCCTCATATGTGACCATAGGCAACAACCTACAAAAAGTTAATCACATACAACATGATTATCCAATCATCAAAACATTCATACCTTTGGGGTTTCCTTACTCCAGTGGCTATGAAGCTTACACTCTCTCTTAAGCACTAGGATCACTCCAAATCCTCTTCAAGTGCTTCTTCACCTGCTAGTATCCTCACCAGTTCCATGGCCAAGAACCCCTCCAAGGGGTCGGCAATCGGCTATATATTGGCCTCCAACATCAAACTAGCCGTTTGGTCCAAAAGCAGTATGTCTAACTAGCCACCATAATATTCACCATATCATACGGCGACTACAATTCCTGCAATCATCTCTATTCACATAATCACCTTACCATACAGTGACTACCACTGTATTATACGGTGATCATTTCTTCTTCCTCTTCCAGCAACTGCTAACTCTCTAGAAACCATACGGTGACCACCATAATGTACGGTGACTCAATCATCGCACCATACAGTGACTCAACCAGAGACACTTCTTTCTCTGTATTTTCTGCCTGCAAATCCTATAGTGAGCGTACCATACGGTGACCACCGTATCATACAGTGATCATTGTTGAACTTGATCTTGATCTCCTCGTTGATCCTTGACTCTAACTTCCTCCAAACTAATTGGTTCCTCAACTTCTCTTCTGCAATTCTAGTACTTAAGAGACTCACAATGCATCCAAAGATCTCTACAACTAGTGTGTATTAAGAGAAACAACTTGAACCATCTTGATAGTCTTGTTTTTCCTATGGACTCAAGCGAACATCTAACCAAACCAACACTTGCTTGGGTCTAGCATGTCCTTAGCCTTGATCAAACATCTTCACCGCAACTCCATCAAGCCCAATGTCTCGAGTTGATGAGGCAACCAATCATCGAGATAGTCAATTGAGAAAAGGTTGGCGTAATCCTCTATCCAATGTGACCATAGGCAATGTCCTACATGAAAATGTTAGTCACACATAATATGATCGTCCAATTACCAAAACATCCATACCATGGAGTTTTCATGCTCCAATGACCATGAAGCTTACACTCTGTCCCCACTCGCTTCTTCCCTGATTGGGCAACTACAAAGCTCCATGTCGAGCTCTAGGTTCCGGTCATTCCCGTCATCAATCGTCCATGCTAGGCCAGAACACCGTCCTATCATGAATCTAGGCTCATGGTCGTGGAATTATTGGAGAATGAAAAATTGTTCAGCATCGAATGATCTGAACATCACGGATTCACGGTCATTGTCAAGAGCATCAGAGTTAAGTGAGAGAGAGGCTTAAGATAAGATAATCAGGATGCTGTTGAAGTCATGGCTGCTCACCCTATATGCGTGGTGGAGCGATAGGAGGCACGTGAGAATTGATTCAGAGGACATGTTTTGACAATTTTAGAATGTGGGATACGCAGGTGAAATACAGGGACCTGTATGAAACTCAGAAAATATTTTGTCAGAGGGTTGCATAACTGTATTTCAGAAAATAATTGTTAGAATAATGGCTAATTATTTAAAATATAATAGTCATGCCCATGCAAATACTATTCTACACCAATATTTTTAATGAAAAAAATGATACCGAATTACTAAATCTAGTGCACAACAATAATAAAATATATCAGCATGTTGATTTCCCGTAGCCGCTCTCGGTAATAATCATAGTATCTTCAAAGATGGTTTCTTGGGTAAAAGTTACAGGATAGGTGTAGATCAAATAGCGCTACCGTTATATAAGATTAACTTTTCTCAACATTCTTTTTCTAAGCAGGGTTTCAGGAGTATCATTCGTTATATATCTATGATGCTACTACGCACGTTAAGATCTGGAAATCATATCCATATATAATGACATAAGGCTATGCGATATTTCTATGCTTTTGTCAAGTTCTTCCTAGATAGTCTCATTCAAAATATTAGCACAAACATGCAAAGTTATAAGTCATGTTTTTTTAGTGTTAAAACAAATCATAAAAAAATATATGATAATTTTTAAATTTTTTTGAATAAGACAAACGGTCAAATTTAACTCCAAAAAGTCAACGGCGACATCAATTTAAGAATAGAGGGAGTAACAATGTAGTCATGCAGGCATGTGGCTGCCATATCTTCTGCGTCGTCTAGAGTGCGTCAACAAGTCATTAACAAGAAAGTGAATGGTCTCGTGACATATCAACACAAATAAATAAACAATAAAATAAGTGACATATGGTTAAGTATGGCTCGATATGGCATCACACTTTACTAAGTCTTGTGACATGGATGCCGCACTGCGACCAGCTGCCCTGTTCAGCCGCTAGCTGTAGTCGCGGCCGGCGACAACTGCGTGCACTAACACAAATATTTTACTATACCTGGCCTAACAAAAGGATCGGCCAAATCTCCTTTTGGACTCGCCATGATTGTTGTTTACCTCAGGTAATACTACTTCATCCTTCCTTTTGCTCTACATGTAGCTTTTTCATTCCCACCGCAGAATATAGGAGCTCCGCTGCAATTGATGATCTGGAACCAACGTGGGCACTAACGCTCATGTCGAGAGCAATCAACATCATCCCCAACAATATTGTTATTCGTATGTAGAGCAATCAACATAATCACCAACGCTAGGCAGGCAGGTGATGGATGCCAAGCTGCCGCTGATGCTAAGCCTCGTCCTGGTCACGCCCAGCACCGGCTGCTCGTGCCATGCCCCTGAATCCACTCCCCCTTCAAAGTGTGACGATTTATTACTATCAAGCATTCGTCATAATATAACTTTGTTGTCGCTTATGACTATTTGTGTCTGGTTTTTATGACACATTTAATCTTCGTCAATAAACTCATTGTGCCAATATGAATCGTTGTAAAACAGATTGCCAATATGAATGGGGAGGCACTGAGCTTCTGTGGATACAACATAATGAGCTGCTGCAACGCTGTGGACAATGCGGCACTGTGGGGGGCATTCTTGGGAATGTTGAACAACAACACATCAGGCTGCCCTCTATGCAGGAAGCAAGTATAACATGACATGTCACTACAAGAAGCCTGACCTTCTACATCGATTTTGCAGTGACGATTGATTGAAATGTCACTAGGCAATTTTTTTTACAACGATTCATATTGGCACAATGAGTTTACTGACGAAGATTAAATGTGCATCATAAAAACCAGACACAAATAGTCATAAACGATGACAAAGCTATATTATAATGAATGCTTCATAGTAATAAATCGTCACACTTTGAATTTTGTCATTAATTTTTTTTCTCATGGGTGACCATTGCGGTCCCGCAGATACCTTTGCTCGTTTTGAGGTCGTTTAGGTTTTGTACATCTCCAGCTTCAACAAGTAACATTTTTTTCGATGGAGCTGGAACGTTTCGGTCTTAGATGACTAGGATGTTTCATTTTTTTTTTATTATAGCCTCCGGAACATATTAAATACAAATCATCTTCATGAAGCTGGAATAATTTCTATTGAACCAAGAACATCTTTGTTAATTTTGTCAACATGATAAGGTTAAAAAAACATAAGAGAATGAGACAATGGTCGAGAAAGTGAACAAGAGATACGCATACTTTTAGTCACTTGAGAAGAAAATACAAACAAGTTTTGGGTTTTAGCTGCAAACCTGCTCTTTAGCACTCAAAATTTAGTTCGCTTTCCTTTTGCCACAATCTTATTTATTGCTCGGTTTACTTTCTCTTTGCGTGGACAATGTTCAGTTCTTCGTGACTTGGAGTTTATTGAGCTTGTAGTTAGCGACGACTTAGGGGTCTGGATGCTACTGTAAAATAGCTGCTCTGACATGATGGCCTATAATGATTACTTGATAAACAAAGGCAAAACGAGATAGTGCAACGTACCGTACGTGCACTTTGCCGATTCACAGTGATCAGTTAAGCATCATCAATTCATCATCCAGAAAATATACTAAGATATACCGAATAGGATATGACCTGATAATGTACTATAGCTGCTTATTGCAGACAAAGTGCCTGCCCTTTCTTCCGCCCGACGCCGAGAGCAGCACTCCTCCACGGGCGCCTGGATGGTGCGTTCGCCGTCTACCTGGTCCACCATGTTTGCTGGCGGCGGTGAGCAGACGCCAGTTCTGGCAGCGAGCTGCGACAAGTGTTGCGGCGGCTCCTCCGTCATGTGCAGCTGTGCTGCGTCAAGGTGACTAACGACATTTGTTAGAGTACCCAGAGGCACGCGTTATGTAATTAGCTAGCTAGTGTTTGCAGCAAATAAAAGCACTCGATGAATTACAAGTAGGCCTCGTGTTTGTGCGCGCGAACGTATGACGGACTAGCATAGTTTTTTTTTTTAAAGAAATTACACAGTACAACTCAGACACTCACAACGCACGCACACTCACCTCTATGAACGCACATATGTAAACTCTACCCCTATGAGCATCTTCGAAGACTGAGCCGGCAAATTCTCGAGATTCCCAAAGTCACCACTGGCGCCTCGCTGTCGACGGCCACGTCGCCTACCGCGGGCGGGACGCGCGAGGAGGCGGCGCGAGGAGGAAGATGACCACGCTTGGGCTGAAAAGGCCTGCTTCACGGCCCACACCGCGCGCGCCGTAGATAATGTTTCCGCCATGCTGGCGATTCATACTGTCGTCGTCGGGCGGCAGAAAACAAAAGAAATCTGTAATGGGCCACGTTGCGCTAACACAAGTGGGCTGACAAACAGTCAGGAAATACTTTTCTCAAACAAAAATAAAGAAATATCAGGCCTAAGACTATCCGCAGCAGTGTCCTCTAAATTTCATCCCTTAAAGTAATATTTAAAACACCTCTAACCAAACTTTCATCCCCTAAACAAAAAAATACTGCAGCAGTGCCCTCTATACCATCCTCTACAAATAGGGGAGGATCAAAACCCCCCCATATTTAGAGGAGGAGTGAGTTTTCTTTATATTTAGAGGTCCTTTTAGAGGGTATTGTTGCAGGCTGTTTTATCTCCTCTTCCTTTAAATTTAAAGGTCCAGGAGGCTTTAGAGGAGACTGTTGCGGTTAGTCTTACCCGACGCTGATTGTGTCTTCTCCTCCGTAGCGTACGCGACCCTGACGATGAATTTCCCTCTTCCGCATGACCGCATCCTTAGAGCATCTCCAAGAGACTAGTTAAATGAGGTTTGTTAGCTAAAAATAGAGAAAAGGTGAAAAAATCCCGTTCCAACAGTATCGCTATGTTCCTCTCCCTTCTTTCTCGCTCATTATCCCCTTCCCTCCGCTCGCTCTTTTTCCCGAGCGAGGCACGCTCGCCATCGCCTTCAGTATCGCGTGGTTGGCCAGCTTCATGAATGGGAGCATGACAGGTGGCGCCGCGCGGCTGGCACGAGGTGCGCCTCGGCGGCGGAGCTCGCGGACGACATGAGCACGCGCAGGCCGCCCGGCACGAGGTTGAGCAGCTTCCGCGCCAGCTGCGTGATCTGCTCCAGCCTCCAGGTACCGGTTGGCGCGGTCGAAGTCGCCGACGGCCACCTCGGCGGTGCACTGGTACAATAGCCCGACGAGGCGCACGCTCTGCTGGTCGTGGCTCAACTCCTGCACCCTCGAGCCGTACCCGTGCGGCGACAACGAGTGCGACGACGCCGGCGACGACACCACGTCGTCCTGGAGCATGTTCACACTCCTCAGCGTAAAGTCCTCACAGGATCACCAGTTTTGGACGTGGCTATATGGACTCTATGGGTGATATACTGCTAAGTGCTAATTAAGCTGGTCATGGAGCGCTTCATTGTTGTTGTTCGATCCTCTTGCGTTCTTTGTGTAGGAAAAATGCTGCAAGGTCTCGAGTTCATACGTTCCTAGGTGTTAGCCATGCCATGGAACGCCAAAATGGTCAGCGAGAAATCGGATGCGACAGCACGGCGAGCTGGCGGAGAGCTTGCTAGGTGCGGGCGGCGGCGCTGCTAGCTTGCGGGCCGCACGGGTGAGCACGGCGCGCGCAGGCCGCGGTGAGCTCCTTGCGAGCTCCCAGCGAGCGTGGCGAGCAGACAAGATTCCGTCGAACTCCTGTGAGGGCGGCGGCAGAATCGCAGCGGCCACCGTGCGACGAGGGGACTGCGCGGCCGATGCGGCAAGATCGGGAGGAGGTGCCCGCGGTGGCAGTGCACGTGGTGACCGCCGCGCCTCCTCACTGGCCCGACGAGCTTGAGGGTGACGACGAGGCTAGTGACTCGCGGAGAACGGCGAGCTGCTCCGGGCGCCGGTGACCCGCGGAGAACGGCGAGCTGCTCTGGCGCGGAGGGGACGGCTGCGACGCCACGAGTGGGTCAGGATGAATATGAAGAGTGATTTGGCTAGTCTGTTGGATTTGACAAATAATACTGTTGCAAGCAAGACAAATACCACAAGAAATTAGGTTTGCATGCATCTTGATCGATTCTAACTTTCTCCTCTGTGTGTTGTTTTGAACCAAGAGAAAACGGACAAATAATACTGTTCGGAATAGAGCTTCAGTTATTATAATTGATCATTGACTACCTTATCTACTATGTAGATTGGTATATGAAGCTTCCAGCAATGGACCTGATGCATGTCCCTTCTTCATGCCTCAGTTCGGAGTTTTTTAGCAACCGTGAAAGCGCAACAGAGACTATCCTCGAAGCATCAAAATTTGTTCTAGCCTTGTCATCATACATTGGTACATATACTATTGTCTTATTTTGGAGTGATATAAAAACTTATTGATAGTTGCTAATAGTATTAATTGTGTATGTATGCAGGAGGTAAATTGTTGAATCAATGTTCTGGCTTTCTGATAGACTGGAATAAGGACAGTAAAATTGGAACGGTTTTGACATCCACACGTCTCATCCGCACAAGGTCTCCATCTCCGAACGAGTGGCTAGGTTTAGAAGAATATGCTCCACAAGCAGATGTATGTTCTGAAAGATCGAGGAAATAACAACTTTTTTTAAGAGAGCAATTAAAATTTATGTGTTAGGACAAACATCAAAGAGTAAGAAATTCGGTCCAAATTAAGCTAATCGTGAAATGAAACCATTGTGTGTATATATTATTATTGAACATATGTGCTTTGTAGATTGTCTTACTTGAGTTTTTCTTAACATCATCAATTAAAAGTCAGAGGGAGTAACTCTAACTTTGTTGAACCTGAGTTCTAAATTTAATTGATTATTCCTTGAGAAAAGCATCTTACTATATCTTCTGTAACTGTAATTTCAGATTGATGTTCAGTCTTCAATTGGCGTTGTGAAGGGTCGGCTGATGTTTTACCACAAGCACTATGGATTTGCTTTGATCAGCATAAGTATAGATCAACCACCTCTGGTGGCTTGTTTTAGCAGAGAAGTGAACTTTGCTCAGAATGTTTGTGTTCTTGGAAGAGATAAAAAATTTAATATGCGACTAAGCGGTGGAAGGGTGCTATATGAAGGCCCCAACACGTATGAACGCTATCATTACAGGTTTATTGATGGTGTAGTTCCTGAGGTATGATTTATAATCTGTATTGAGATATATCCTTTTATTTTAAGTTGTGGTCTTTACAATTTTTCTGTTTAGCAGTATGAATTTTGTATTCTAATACTAAATGCAAATGTTGTAGGGCAGCATTGGAGGGCCAGTCATAGACCTCAGTGGAGAAGTTGTGGGAATGGCACATCATAGTGAACACAGTGGTTTCATACCTTCTTCTGTCATAAAGCAGTGCCTGCACCTTTTTATAATAAACTCAAGTATGTTCTTGCATTGTTCCATTTCTATTTGTTTGAATTGTTAATCTATCCACTCTATTCATGAACAAATTGGTAAAGCTTGGTAGGTCAGGTTATATTGGTTGAATGAATTACGTTTAATTTTCAGATTCATGGCATACAACCACTTTACATGTTAGCTGTTGTTTGGAATTCAGGATTGGTTGGGATGGCTGGGGATATGAGAACCTGTTCTTTTTTGTGGTAGGATACTTTATTTAACTTCCGTTCAAGCGTGCTATATGCCTGGGGTCTGGAGCATGAATGACTTTTTCCCAACAACCAGTTTCCCCTCATCATCCTGGCCAAAGCCATGTCCAAACTGTTGAAAAGCATCCAATATCTACAAAGTTTAGGTTTCTTTTTAGATATGAGGTTCAACTTCAGTTGAAGCACTTTGCAATTTCTTTTGTTACCTCACCACCATAAAAGTGATAGCCTGATTTGTGACCATTATTAATTCACTCCGACTTGGGTCATTCATTCATATGCAATACTTGTTCAGGTAAAAAAAAAATCTTGTATGATAAGTTTATGTTAAAACTTTTTCTTGTTGATTAATATCATCCATTAAAGCAAAATACAACAGTATATGTCGTATAATCAGTTTGTGTTGAATTTTCTCCATCATAAGTTAAAAGCACATTGCTTTGAGAAAGCACTGATATGGGTTGTAGAAATTGGGGATCAGGACATGACTTTTTTTTTTTTGACACCGACATGACTTTTCTTCAAGGGTTGAAGTGTCGACTATAGCATTGAAGTTCATAGTTCAGAATAAACTCATTTGTAAAGATAAAATCCCAGGAATCTCTCTTGCTTTTTTTAGCCTAGTTCAAAATCAAATGTTATACTAGTTTTGGTAAGGAGAATTTTGAATGTAACTTTTAATATAACTTGTTCTTGAATCTAATAAATAACTATTTGATACAGGTGTATCCCTCGGCTTCACCTTGGAATGAAACTTTCAGCCATTAAGCTTCTACACCCTATTCATAAGGAGAAAATTTCTCGTGAGTGTGTAATGTTAAAATAGGTTTTATTGTTGATGAGGTATGTATTGTTGTTGTCATTACTTTTTAGTTTTAAAACCATATTCGTGTTTCTGTTTTGCTTTTATTCTATGTTTTTAAGGCGTCTCCTAGGCGTCGCTTTGGCGTCAGGGCGCAAAAATATTCAGGGCGTCCCCGTCGCCTTACCAGGAAAGCGGCAAACGCAAGGGAGGGAGGGAGAAGAGAGAAAAAATGGGATGGGAACTGGCTAGGGAGGCCAAGAAGCTGCCCTCCTGCTCTTCCTGCTGGCTCCCGCGGCTCTGGATGGCTCAGTGCTCCCTCCAATTACTTGGTTGCAGCAGATCTTGGACGAGGTGCGGGAGTCAATCTGAAAGGGCAGAAGGAGGAGGGGACGGCGGGGAGGAGTTGCTGGTTTGGGGAGCCGCTGGAGCATCTTGCACGAGGTAGATGGGAGCTAGCATGGGCAACGGCACGAGGGAGAGAAAAGAGCGAGAGGCGCACGGTGCTGGCGGCTGGCTGGGAGAGCCATCGGGAGAAGAAGATGGCTGTATAGGTCAACTTGTGGGCTGTTGAAGGGTTATTGGACTGGTGGGCTGGGCCTTCTTTCCTTTGGAGCTCTTTCCTTTTTCTTTTTCTTTTCCTTTCCTCGAGAATGCACGTATAGGCTGTTTATCAAATGGGTATGGCGTCGCCTCACCTCACCTTATGCTCACCTAGACGTCGCCTAGGCGACTGGAGGGGGGTGAAACGCCACGCCTCGCCTTACCGCCTTAAAAACATAGCTTTTATCATTGCACATGTTATATATGGATCTTTAAATTGAACTGTAGGTGTCAGGAGGATCTGTTGCTGAGAAACTTGGTGTCAGAATGGGTGATATCATTGAATCCGTGAACGGACAGCAAATCCTTGATACAGTCCAGGTGTGTGCATTAGATCTATCATATTTTTACTATGGAAGATATCATATTTCGTGCATGCTCTGTTACGCTATTCTTATATCTCAATTGTTGTTCTTGGTTCTCTTTTAGTTGGAGATTAGGTTGCTGCAAATATGTGAGGACCATTTGGACCAAGGAAACAACCCTGATTCAAATGTGGATATAATGGTAACTTTCTTCTTGTTTTTTACTTTTGATTTGACAGTTTTTGTTTTGCTAAATTATTGACGAGTCATTTCCTTCTGGATTGAATATATACTAGGCAGAGAACATATATACCTAAAAAACTATCAAAACCGTGCAAATACCTCCCTGGGGCCATACAGTGGTTTTGCTCTGAGCTGGCATTAATGTGGCATTATTTTCTGACATAACTTTTTTTTTTGGCTTTCATGGCCACAACACTACTCGTTTCTACATTTGTTCCCCTCTTCCCTCATTCTTGCCTTGATCTCTGACACAAGGATTCACTCCAATTCCTCGTGGCAGTTAGGTCATTTTCTCTTCTAAAACTACAGAACCAGTCAATTTCACGTCTCATATCTTATCATTGGCCGCACACCGTGGCATCTCAATGACAGTCCTCCACGGTTTCTTCTTCAATTTGAATCAAAGTGGCGCGTGGGTGAGGTTGCTGACTCAATTTTAGTGACAATATTGTGTTGTTGCATGTTCCTCTTTGGATTTTCTTTGAATGTTTGTAGCATTTTTGTTGTACTCTTCCGTGTTTAGACACATCGCTGAACCCACCTCTGCACTGCATACACCCATCTATAGCCTATATTCACCACGAGCTCATGGTTATTTACCTCGTGACCGCGAGCTCATGGTTGTTTACCTCGTGGGCCATCCAACTTTGTTGCCTCTGCTTGGCCTACTTGCTAGTTACTCCTAGCACAACTTTAGCCATGAGCTGATGCCAACCTCCTTAGACCTGACCTCGTATCTATACTCCTTGAGGGAGCATTTTTTATATATGGCAATGGCTGTTATATTTTTCACCTATTCATTTGTATTTTTTTGTTGTCGATTTTCTCTTTCATTCAACTTTTATTTCTGCTTCTATGTGTTTTTTATTTTGGCTTCATCTCTAGCCTATATCCAGCTTGATTGGGACTAAAAGGCTTTGTTTTTCTTGTTCTGGTTGTCAACCGATGTGCACCACTACCTACGCAGCCTTGGTGGATTCAAGGCATAGGGGTTATTTTCCCTTATTTATTTGGTTTCAACAGCTCAGGGCTTTTTATTCTGTGGCTTCAAAGTTTAGGGTAACATATCGGACCGGGTGATAGTTTAGTGATGTAATGAAATGAACTCTGTCCTTGTGCTTGTTGTGTGGTTTCCAAGTTTAGGGTGCAAGAAAATGATTTCCCTGATTGAAATAGAAAATACATGTATGCAGGAGGTTTATTTCAAACATGTATGAAATGACCTCAATTAAAGCTTCATTCTATCTCTTTTGATGTCAGTTAAACTGAAATAATATGGTGTTCCAATTGATATTAATTTGTGGCACTAATTACTATTTTTTACTCTACAGATTGGCATATTCTACACAAGCCAAAAGATCCATGGCACTATAATGTTGACAGTGAAAATGTCCGATGATGTGGAAATCATCGAAATAGGTTCCATCTCTCTTTCAAATCTAATCTAACCTTAAAATCGCAAAATTGGAATCGCTTTATTGCAATATACTCCTATTAGGCTTGTGCTGGATTGAAAATTTAACCCTTTAGTGGGGTTTCATGCCTCAGCTTGTGGCCATTTTCCTTTTTAACGTTTAGTTAAATTTTTTATTTGAGACCTTTTGAATGATTTATTGCTTAAATTCGGATTTGTTTATTGTATATAATACATCTGGACGTCCATACTGTGACATGATATATCTTAACATGCTAAGAAAAGTAGGGACTCAATAATTCTTTTTTTTTCCATATAGTGTGCTTTTTTAAGTATCTAATGAGTATGTGAACATACTTAAAATGATGAATGGCTATATGCCCATATATGGGAGTAAATACACATGTGAGTAGACGAGAGAGATCAACAAAGATGACAAACTGTTTCTGCTGTTTAGGTAGGTACGCTGCCTTTGCTAGAGAACGTTCTGCTGCCTCGATGTCAGATGAGCAAGATGAGGACACAAGTTCTGGCAAGTTTTTTTTTTCCCTGTTTGCATTCAATGTGTTCCTATTATATGGCATGGTGTATAAAACGAATTATAACTACATTTAATAGTCAGTTGACTCAGTAAATATCCTCGTACACGTGTATCCACTGACTGTAATTGATAACTTTTTGCTCCCATGTCCTGTGACAGACGATGACGAAGATGGTGATTCCTGAATGCTGTTTCGTGGTTACCTTGAATTCTTGGTGACACTTGCTCGTATATGGGCTGTGCCCTACTAGGCCTATATGTTTGGCGTCTTTGTTTGATATCAGCTGGTTGTAACCGTGTCATAAGTGATGGTTGGACTCAATGGGCAATTGCTAATGTTCCTGATGTTAGTCTCATGAAAAAAAATTATAGTGCAAATCCTAAACTGTGCATTCCTCTGGTTACTTTCAAGCCATGTCTTGCAAATTTTCAAATAAAGCAGTCCATAGCGATTCCTCTATGACTTGAACATCTTAATACCTCTAGCGATATGCCCCAATTGTGTTGCAGGCTAACAGGACATGATCTCTTGATTTCTGCTACCCACTCTATACTGAATACAATTTATAGTAACAAATCTGTAGAGTCCTATTGTAGTCTAACAAATCATTCTACCCTTTATCATATAATTTTTAAACAAGCCTTACTAAATACTGAATGCTAATATAAGCATAACAAAAATCGTAAACCTTAGCTTTGTCTATAGGATGCAGAGTCTTTTTAATGACGGATAGCAGCAAAGGTGGTTAGAGTGGCTGGCTGCTCTGTTCCTCGGCCAAGTGCTCTATAAAGAGTTCAGAGAGTCCCTTAACCGTAATCTGGTCGCCATTTTGTACGTTTGTACATGCCAGTCAGCCTCGCTCGTCGTCACTCGCCTGGATTACGTCTTACGACTTGATCGCAAGCACATTGATTCCTCACAAGATCGGTGATGCCTGCTGTCTCATTAGCTGCACTACGCATGTAATCATTTTTTTTATTTGACTATAAAACAGCAAAGGGACACGTACGCAGGCACAACGGTGCGTGTACATGATAGTTGGTATATGCAGAGCATCTTGCCAAGTTAATTAGTTGGTGCTGACGAGGTCTATACGTTATTGTCGCTGACCATCATGTCTGTCCGCGTGCACTGCAAGCGCGCGGTGCACTGCTGGTAAAACCTCGTCGTTTTACAATCCCGTGCGCCATGTGTTCCTCCCTCGTCACGCCAGTAATGTCCACCAAGGCACCAACAGACCAAGGCGTTACTGTGATGATGAGCAAAGTGCCGAATTCAAAGAACTGAAGGAACTGTCGTCACCTTTATCAGTTTCACATAGATTTGACTTTGACCATAGAATACATTATTTTAAATTCAAAGAGTTGTATATTATAATACTGCATTTTACAATGACTCTAGCAATATCATTCTTATATCATCAGCCTATACAAATTATTTGTTATTGACTGTCAAAATTACAGAAAATGACTTTGATAAAACCTAGAAAGTCTCATTTTTGTGGATAGAGAAAGCATGTATCTACTTAATTATGCAGAATAATTCACAAGCGTTCCAGGGCTCAATGAGGGTGATGCAACACTTGACCAAAATTATCTCAACAAGTTTGGACATACGAATTCGGAATGAGAGGGGCAACTATAGTGGTAAGAAAGTATGAGATAGAAGATTCAAAAAGGGATTGATATTGGGCCTCCAGTGGGTGGATGAGGAAAAGATCGGAAGGAGAGACGTGGAAGATGACATGTATTTACATATCTGTAGCAACGTATATATAAAATTATAAGAAAACAAGGCTACATGAGAGATGCAGCCCAAAAAGCAGCTCCCAACTCTTTCGCGGAATATATGAGGCAACTGCCCATCCAACTCTTGCACGTTGTGGCAAACAACCGACCCCACTTGGCCTGGCCCATGCATGCCATGGGCGTGTGCGGGGTCGCGTGCTCTTGTGCGAGCTACACTCACCCCACCAAAGACTCCTCGATTGGTACATTATACATGGGCCTCCATGATACTATTAAAATTGGTGTCTTGAACTATGTCCGACATGTGTATGACACATCACATAGCAGTACCTTGTTTATCAGACGAGTTTTACTCCTATGTTTTAACATAATGTGCTAGTATGCCATGAAGAGGATTTTACTTATTATATATTTTGATAAAGTTCTCGATGTAAGGGATCTGTGTGTATATTACTTAAAGTTTCAATATAGTTCATTCTACATTCACAAAAGGGAAAAGGAAGTTGACTTGGTACTTACGTAATTACTAGTCAGCCACGGTGACAAGTGCATGTCGATCTGTTTGAAGGATATTTTCCGAGCAGAAGGTCCACCCGGAACCAAGTGAAGTACTCCTACTCAGCAGTCGGTCACACCACCTGCCATGGCTGCTACAACGAGGCCTCACGCCGTGGTAGTGCCCTACCTATGCTCCGGCAACATCAACCCGGCCCTGCAGCTCGCCAAGCTGCTGCACCGCCACGGCGCTTACGTCACCTTCGTCAACACCGAGCACAACCACCGCCGCATGCAGCAGGCCGCCGCCGCCGAGGAGGAAGATCAGCAGGGTGTGTGCAGGAGCACAACCACCCCGCACGAACGAACGGCAGCTGGAACTCACGAATTGCTTCCTCACGAAAGGCAGCTGGAACTCCGTCTGCGAGAACACCAACAGGCAACAGCAAGCTCGCCGCCCGCGTCAGGGAGTTGATGCTTGGCAAGGGGATGAAGAAGCGTGCCGAAGGGTGGAACGCCATGGCAGAGGAGGCCGCTCGCCCCGGCGGCATGTCGTACGACAACATCCAAGCATCGTTAAGGCGATAGCGATCAATTAGAAGAGACTCCAGACGAAGATGGCCTGCTAGCGAATCAGGCAACGTCCCATGTGTCCACCACACTCTGCTCTGAATAATGTAGTCCTTGACATTGTTCTTTTATAGGGAAGGGAAGGAGGCGTCACGCTCACATGAACATGTGTTCCCTAATCAGACAAAGGCGGTAGACACCTAATCAGCATATATAAAACGTGATCGACATAAAACCTTTGCTATGGAAATAGAGCAAACTCATTCAATATGGAAATTGAGCAAACTTACAACTAAGCCAATTTTTGTCCAATTCTTCCTGTATGAATGATTTTGTGTACAGAGACGGACCCCCCACCCCCCCCCCCCCCACCCCGCGCGCCACTCACACACCCCACCACCACCATCGCGCGTGGTGTGTGTGTGTGTGTGTGTGTGTGTGTGTGTGTGTGTGTGTGTGTGTGTGTGTGTGTGTGTGTGTGTTGTGTGTGTGTGTGTGTGTGTGTGTGTGTGTGTGTTGTGTGTGTGTGTGTGTGTGTGTGTGTGTGTGTGTGTGTTGTGTTTGTGTGTGTTGGGGCTTTTGGGCATGTGTAATAGATGATTTGCAAATTGTGTGCATGATTATTCCAAAAATGAAGAAAATGCCTTGGCACTTGAAAAAAGAAAGGAAAATGCCTAAAAGGTTAGCAAAATAAATAGTTATGTTCACTTTTTAAGTTAACATTTATTTTTCTGAAGGTAGATTTTTTTCATATTTGTTATGAATCGTCTATATTATTTCTGAAGATTTTTATTTTATATGCAGGTCATTGGCACCGTAGGTTTCATGAACCAAAGGTTGGATAACCCTAGTGATGTCAATTGCACTTGTGGGAACAGCGACCCACAACAATGGCCATCGTTCCAAGAACTACTGGAGAGGCTTCAAGAATTGCAAAGGCACTATGCTGTCCAGCTTCGGAAATCAATTGAGATGATTCCGCTAGCGATGCAATGACATATTAATCTGGAGAAGGGTTTACACCTCCTGTATGGTTTTGCTTCCTGTAACAGCTAATGCTAAAAATTTTGTACAGACGAGGTGCCTCCTGAGTTCTTGTGTTCCCTTCCCAGACAATTGTGACTGTAAAATCTCCTGACAGCAAGGTTAGGTTAGTGGCAGAGGGTTCTAATTCATGGCAACGGTGTTCAGTTAACATCCGATCTGGCTTAAATTTGTAGCAGGAATATGTTGTGCAGATTGTTCTGACAAATCTTGTATACGATCATGCATGAGTTGAATTAGTGTTGTAAAATTCAGCATTTTTGTTCTGCACCATCACACTTGACATTCTTTTTTCTGTGCTGGGCTCCCTGACATTGGAACCTTGAGGCGTCATTACCCTTTTGCAGTTCTTTTTCATGTGGCTTTCCAACGAAGTTGCTCCAAAAATTCCCCATATGAAAAATTGTTCTTCTATTAGTTGCTCTCTTTTGTAAACTTAGCCTGCTTTTTTCTTTAACTATCATGGACTTCAGTATTATAATTTTTTTTCAGAGGTGGCAACTGCCGAAGGGAAATGGGACGCGTCCAGTTCACATATGCGAGAGCCCAAGTGAAGTCTCGCTCATCTGATTTCTGGGCGCACGTGAATGCATGAATGGATTTCATCTTCTCGTTGGCACTGAATTTTGCTCTGTTCTGCTTCTTTCTTCTTCTTCATTTTTCCCGTATGCACTGCTTTGTCGTCTTTGATCAACCGAACCATTAGTGGAACAAATTTCTTTTTGAGCAATAGAAATTCCCGTATGAACATTTGGGGTCAGTCGCAAAAAAAAAAGGGGGTCAGAGCGAGGTTGGTTGACAAGCGAGGTCATTTTACTGACGGACGGATTGCAGCAAGGTGGTTGAGTGGCCGCAGGCCGCACCGTTCTTCGGCCAAGTGCTCTGTACAGGCAGTCCCTTAACTAACAGTAGTCTGGTCAGTATTTGTACATATGTACAGGCCAGCCAGCCTCGCTCGTCGTCGCTCGCCTGGGTTACGTCTTACAACTTGATCGCAAGCATGCACATTGATTCCTCACGAGGTCGGTGATGCCTGCTGTCTCATTAGCTACACTATGCATGTAAAAGTGTCTTTTTTAGTTGACCAAAAAAAGAAAAAGCAAAGGAACATGCAGCCAGAACGGTGCGTGCACTCGATACATTCCATCCTACTGAATGATGTTTGCAGGACGTTGGTTTATACAGAGCATCTTGCCAAGTTAATTAGTTGGTGCTGACGAGGTCTTTACGTTCCTGTCGCTGACCACCACCGTCTGTACGCGTCCATGGCAAGCGCACGGTGTACTGCTGGTAAACCTCGTCCTATTACATTCCCGTGCGCCATGTGTGCCTCTCGCTCGTCACGCCAGTAATGACCACCAAGGGACCAACAGACCAAGGCGTTACTGTGATGATGAGCAAAATGCCGAATTCAAAGAACTGAAGGTGTCCTCACCTTTGTCAGTTACACATAGATACGACTTTGACCATTGAATACATTATTTTAAATTTAAAGAGTTACATGTTATGATATTGCATTTCACAGTGAATCTAGGAATATCATTCTTATATCATCAGCCTTTACGAATTACTCCCTCTATGTCCCTAAAGAAAGTCATTTTGAGATATAGGAACAGGTTAACAAGGAGTATTTGCTATTGACAGTCAAAATTATAGAAATTTACTGTTAATCTGTTCCAATATGTTCATCTTCCTGTTCAAATATATATAGGAATGGATTAACCAGGTGTCAAACTTTGCAAAATACAAATTATCTAAAAAGTTATTTTGAAATGATTTTTCCATTCTTTAGAGACTTTTTTCTAAAGAATTTGAGTGAATTTTAACTTTTAACTTCCTTTTTACAACTATTCTACAGAAAAAATTTCTTAGTAAAATTACTCAACAAGTTCGGAGATGAGAGTTAGGAATGAGAGAGCAACGATAGTGAGAAAGAAGTATGAGACAGAAGATTCAGAAAAGGGGGTCGGTGTTGGGCCTCCACTGGGCGGACGAGGAAACGAGGAAACGTTGGCGGACGGGGAAATGTGGCAACATATATATGTATACCGTTATAGGGAAATAAGGCTATACGAGATATATAGCCCAAAAAGTCTCTCGTGGTTCTCTCGTGACATGCAGAAGAGCCACAGGCCCATCCGACTCGGCTTGTACGCCATAAAAAAATATAGGCTCCGCTCGGCCTGGCCCACGCTGTGGGTCATGGCGTGCGGGGTCGTTCTCTCTCGTGCGAGCTAAACCATTCCCCGGAAGACTTGCCGGTAACTGATACATGGGCCTCCATGACATTTGTAAAATTGGCATCTCGAGCCATTTATGGGACGCCAAATTTCTCTCATTTGTTTGTATCAAACATATTGTGCATGCCTACGACAAATATGGTACATGCACAAGTCTATACAAACTTTTCCTATTATGCACAGTGAACGAAGACAAAATTTACTTGCTATGTCTGGTAAAGTTTCAATATAGTTACATAATTATTAATCAGCCAGGGTGGTTAATTGTTTGAAGGATATTTTTGCGGGCAGAAGTTCCTTGCGCCTATATATAACCGGCCCCCCTCCTGCCTTGCCCACACACAACCCAGTGAGTAGTAGACCACAACTAAAGCAGTGAGTCACACTAGCTACCTGCCATGGCTGCTGCTTCCGTGCCTCACGCCGTGATCGTGCCCTACCCGTGCTCCGGCAACGTCAACCCGGCGCTGCAGCTCGCCAAGCTGCTGCACCGCCATGGCGCCTACGTCACATTCGTCAACACCGAGCACAACCACCGCCGCATGCAGCAGGCCGCCGCCGCCGCCGCCGAGGAGGAGGGCGCCGAGGCGGCCGTCGTCGCTGGCGCCGGCGACGCCACGTTCCGGTTCGAGACGATCCCTGACGGGCTGTCGGACTTTGAACGCGGCGCGAACGACTACGGTCTGAGCCTGTGCGTGGCGACGTCGCAGCGTTGCGCGGCGCCGCTGCGGGAGCTCATCATCCGGCTGAACGCGACGCCGGGGGTGCCGCCGGTGAGCTGCGTGGTGCCGACGTTCCTGATGAGCTTCGCGCTGGACGTGGCGGCGGAGCTCGGCATCCCGTCCATGCTGCTCTGGGGATGCAGCGCCGGCGCCCTCCTCGGCCACATGCGCCTCCGGGACCTCAGGCACCGAGGTTACATCCCGGTCAAAGGCACGTATATTCTGAAATAAAACTTTTCCTTTCTTGGTGTGCTACAAAAATAATCATTTGACATTGTGTGCATTTTGCATGGCTTATTGGAAATGGAACAGAGGAGAGGGAGCTGGACACCATCATCGACTGGATCCCCGGTCTGCCGCCGATGCGTCTCGGCGACTTCTCCGGCTTCCTCCGCCGCATGGACGACCCGGACAGCTTCGGGCTCCGCTTCAACGAGACGGAAGCTAGCAACTGCACCAAGGCCGGCGCCGTCCTCCTCAACACGTTCGAGGGCCTGGAGCCCGACGCGCTCGCCGCCCTTCGCGCTGAGCTCCCTCGCGTCTTCACCGTCGGCCCCCTCGGCACCCTCCTCGCCCCCACCGGCGAGAAGAAGAAGAAGGACGGCGGCGGCGGATCCGGCGAGCTGACGAGTCTGTGGAAGCAGGACGACGCGCAGTGGGCGTGGCTGGACGCGCAGACGCCGGGGTCCGTGGTGTACGTCAGCTTCGGCAGCCACGCCGTGCTGACGCCGGCGGAGGTGACGGAGCTCGCGTGGGGGCTCGCCGCCGCGGGGCGCCCGTTCCTGTGGTCCGTCCGGGACGACCTCGTCGCCCGCGCCGGCGGCGCTACCGCCGCCTCCCCCACCGGCGCCGCCGCGGTGCTCGCCGTGCTCCCGCCGGAGTTCTTCGCTTCGTCGGCGTTGGCCTCGCCGGACACCTGCAGCTACCTGATCACGTCGTGGTGCGCGCAGGAGCGCGTGCTGCGCCACCGCGCCGTCGGCTGCTTCCTCACGCACGGCGGCTGGAACTCCGTCTGCGAGAGCCTCGCCGCCGGCGTGCCCATGGTCTGCTGCCCGGGCTTCGCCGACCAGTACACCAACAGCAAGCTCGCCGCCGACGTCTGGGGCGTCGCCGCGCGCCTCGACGAAGGCCTCGGTGGCGGCCCCGTGATCAGGAGGGAGAAGGTCGCCGCCCGCGTCAGGGAGGTCATGCTTGGGAAAGGGATCAAGAAGCGCGCCGCGGGGTGGAAGGCCATGGCTGAGGAGGCTGCTCGCCCCGGCGGCACGTCCTGCGACAACATCCAGAGCATTGTGAAGGCGATGATCAACTAGAATAGATCCTGAATGTGAGAGATAGCCTGCTAGGGAATCAGGCAATGTGCTATGTGTGCGGTATCCTCTGCTCTGAATAATGTAGTACTTGACAACAAATAAAAGAGCAGAATGTTGGTTCCTATTTACGAACATGTTTTCCCGTGTGCGTGCGTGCGTGTGCGTGGGTGTGCGCGGCGCTCGTGCATGGGTGTGTGTGTTGTTCACTACGGGGAATCGGCTATTTGCCGAGTGTCCGCTTGTTTACCGAGTGTATTATATCGGGCATGCCGAGTGTTTTTTTTTAAAACACTCGGCGAAAAAAAACACTCGGTAAAAATAATCTTTGCCGAGTGCCAACGAAAAAACACTCGGCAAAGACAATCTTTGCCGAGTGCCAGAAAAAAGCACTCGGCAAAGTCAAAACTTTGCCGAGTGTCAAAAAAAGCACTCGGCAAATATATATTTGCCGAGTGTCAAATAATAACACTCGGCAAAGTGAAATTCAAATCATTTTTTTGAAGCCCTAAACAAATTCAAATTAAAAAGTGTTTAACTATAAAGTTGTATAATTTTTCAAGGTCTACAACTCTTATTTAGAGAAATTTTTGATTAAACAAAGTGATAGTAAATTTGTTCACAAAATCAACCTTTCTTTTCTAAGTTTCATGAAACTAGAAGAGAGATTTATAAGATTTGTAAACAATATGACTATCACTATGTCGGATGTACAAATAATAAAAATAAAAGTTATAGATACTCAGAAGTTATGAAACTTTGTAGTTCAAAACTTTTTAATTTGAATTAAATTTGCTTACGAAATGGAGGTTTGAATGACAGCTAAATTTAAAATTTGAATTTTTCAAATGACCTTGGATGGAGAAACAGTTAAAATGAGAGTTGTAGATCACAATACGTTATGAAACATTATAGTTGACAATTTTTTTATTTGAAATCATCTTGTCAACGAAAACTAAATTTGAAAGAGTTCAAATTTAAAATTCAAATTTTGTAAACGACCTCAGATGGACAAAAGACCAAAATGAAAGATGTAGATCTTGAAAAGTTATGAAACTTTGTAGTTGACAACTTTTTAATTTGAATTCGTTTAGGGTCTCAAATAATCAATTGATACTCAGTTTAGTTTAATATGAGTGGAATCAAAACAGGATATGTGCACATGTGATGCTGTGGTGTAGTGGTAGAGGTGGACTCGCGCGAAGGAAAGGTCATTGGTTCGAATCTTGATGTCCGCAAGGTTTGCAAATATTACAAGAAAAAAGTTGCAGACTTGGGGGAGTTGTGGCGGGTTGATGGGGGGCCTCTCCACATTAAAAAAAAATTTGCTATTTTTTTCGGGCGATTTTTTGATTCAAACTTTGCCGAGTGTCCCTGTTTGCCGAGTGCCCGACAAAAAACACTCGGTAAACCCGTCCTTGCCGAGAGCTGTTTGCCGTCCGGGTTTTGCCGAGTGTTACACTCGGCAAACTTTTTGCCGAGTGTAATACTGGCTTTGCCGAGTGTTTCTGGTACTCGGCAAATCATGGCTTTCCCGTAGTGGTTCTTCTTGTTGTTTGGGGGGGGGGAGATATCAGGACGAGGCATCACACTCACATGGGCACGTGCATGTGTGTGTGTCTGTGTGTTGGATTTAGGGTTAGGGGCGCATTCGATGCAACCATTTAGAGGCCTCTAAAGGGCCGGTGAGCCTCTAAATGGCCGAACGGCCTGTCTAAAATTTAGACTTTAGTGGGCCGACGAGGGGGAGGGGGTCTAAAACCTTATCCCCTCGCGTCGGCGACTCGCGTCCGCCTCCCCTCGCCCACCGCTCGCGTCCGCCTCTCCCTCCCCTCGCGACTGCATCTAGGTCACGCCGCCGCAGCCGCCGTCGACGCCGTCGTGGCGTCAAGCTGCCATCGCCGAGCCCCTCTCCGAAGTCCCTTCCTGCGGCTCCGGCTGGCTACTGGAAAGCGCCGGTGCTCGCGTCCGTCGCGCAACGGTCGCCGTCGCCGCCGGATCTTGAGCGCTTCCGTGCCCATGTCGCCGGCGCCCGAGGAGGTCAACAGCAGCTCGTCGTCCAACATGGACGGATTCGGGCCGGCCGGCGAGGGAGGAGACGGGACCCGGGACTTGTTCCCTAACCCGGATCCGTACTCCAACATCGGCGGTTCCCGGCTAGATCTCGGCCGCCTCGACCTCAACTCCAATGGCTACCCACCCCCTGACGGCTACCTCGGCACAGGTCCTCTTGGCGGTCCGTTAGGACTTTGCATCGGCTCGAGTTCCGCCTACGCCGGTCATCCTGCTTATGGTGGCCATGGTGGCGGTGCTCCTCCTCCAATTGCTGGTGGACTTGGAGGCGGTCCACCTGCATTTGGTGGTGCTGTTCCTGCATGTGGTGGTGGCCATGGAGCCGGTGTAACTGGTGATGGCGGCGGTCCACCTGGATTTGGTGCTGGTCCTTCTGCATTTGGGGGTGGCCATGGAGGTGGTGTCGGTGCTGATGGCGGCGGTTTCCCTGGTGCAATTTCTGATGGTGCCGGATGTGGCCGCGGGGTTGGTGCCCTTCGTGCTGGCCGGCGTCGTGCAACTCGTGGTGCTGGTCCTGTTGCTCCTGGTCGTGGTGGTGGACGTGGTGGTGGTGATGTCCGTGTCCGTGGTGCTGCAAGGCGTGGTGCTGGTGGCCGTGGCCGAGGTGGTGCGGCTATTGGTGCTCCTGCGCGTGGTGCTGGTGTCGGTCGTGGCGGAGACTCCAACGAGGACGACGACGATTCTCAAGACGCAGACAGTGAAGACGATGATGACCGGGTCCTCCCATGGTGGACCGATAAGGTATGATGCGTATTGTCCGTTGCACTTTCTTTTAGGCCCCTACAATGTAATTAGAGTAGCCGGTTGTCCCTTGATTCGTTCAAACATGGCAAAATTTAGGAGTGCCCTAGGAGTCACTAGAACGATGAAAAATCAGAGATTTTGCTGGACATAATGATTGAGGCAAAGATTAAAGGTTACTACGTGCAAGGCAATATGAAACCCCGGGGATATGCTTTTCTTCGAGTTCAATTTTACCAGAGGACCAATATCAAGCAGAGTAAGATACAGATGCGGAATAGGCTGACCCAATTGAAAGTAATGTATGTCATCTGTAACAAACTACATGATCAGACTGGTAGGGGTTGTCATTCAAATGGTTGGCCGAAGGCATCCAAAAGATGGTGGCGCCAAACCCTGCAGGTACAGACTGCCTTCCTTATATGTTGTTGTACTGATGTCTTTCATGTCATACGCAATGACTGATGTACTCATGTTTGCATTGACAACTGTAGGGGAGAAATCACGCCGAGCTCCATGCGTTGAAGGAACGTGGACCAACATACTATGAGAAGTTGAAAGAGGTATTCCAAGGTGTTGTTGTCGATGGCTCAACTGCATATTATCCTGCAGACGAGTCTGAAGAAGCAGATGAAGCAGACGACGACGAAGAAGATGAAGAGCAAGGTGATGAAGATGAAGACGAAGATGCTGGGGAACCCCCTGCTCTGCGATCGCCTTATGGTTCGCCTTATGGTGTCCATTCCACCCCAGGAACCTCAGGTAGCCGCAAGAGGGGGAGCAGCACCAATACTACCGGAGCTAGCCCATCCAAGAGGAGCAGGAGCCCAATGGTTCATGCTTTTAATCGTATGACGGATAAATAGGAAAAAGCCCAGGAAGCTAAGCTGGAGTTCTTGAGGCAACATAATGAAGAACATAGGGCATTCATGAGGGAACATGCTGAAGTGTAGATGGAACTTGAGAGGAGGAAACTTGAAATGAGGGCCGAGCATGAGAGGAGAAGGGAAGAAAGACATGCAAAGAAGGAGGCCGACGAGAGGGCAACATTGCAGCAGATGTTCGAAATTGTAACTGCCGACGGATGGGACACGGGCAGCATTGAGTACATGGCCCTGTCTTATCTGTTTAATGAATTCCCAACACGGATGGGGTGGTTGAGCTGCAAAACACCTGAGTCCCGGCTCAATTACATCCGCCACTGGATTAAAGTCAATAACTTCGGCTAGGGCTGCATGAATGCATTTGCTTGGTGTTTGGAACTGTTGGTTGCTTGTATTGTTCTGGCTGCATGAGTGCAACTTTGTCACCTAGCTTTGTAATATTTGAGTGTGTACCGATTCTTGTTTGTGACTTCTTAACATTGTCATGCCGCTTGTTTGAATCTATTTGAGAGTGTATTGTCTTCTTGTGTTGTTATGTATTGTCTACATGTATAGGTTTCAAATTTTTCATCCATATGGTCTACTTTTTATGATAACATGAATGCTGATCCATAGCTCTCTTTTGCAGTGTTTGTTCTCCACCAACATGGAATGGATCCAAAGGCAGCAGATGTGGATGCAAATGGTGGACGATGATGAAGAAGATTTCAATGCCCGGCTTCCTCAACTCCTATATGGTATGCAACATGACCAACACCACTTCAATAAGAACGCAAGACCTAGGGCTAAAGAGAGTGGCCTCGACTTTGTGGTCCGGAATATTTCATCAGATTATTTGTGCAAATCAAACTTTAGAATGCCGACACATTTGTTTCATGAATTGCATACCATGTTAGTTGAGTCATACGGTCTTGACTCAAGCAGCAAATGTACTAGCATTGAGGCAATAGGTATGTTTCTTTGGATTGTAGCAACTCCTCAACCATATCGGCAAGCAGAGACCATATTTCGGAGGTCGCTAGATACTGTGCACCGTATTTTTTACAAGGTCTTGAACTGTGTAGTGAAGCTAGCAAATGATCTAATTAAGCCTCTGCCCCACCAAGATAGCCACATTCACCCTCGGCTGCAAGAGGCTAGGTTCAAGGGGCTGTTCAACAATTGCATTGGGGCAATTGATGGCACGCATGTACATGTGACAGTTCCAGCTGACAAGGTCATGCAGTACATTAACCGGAAGGGTTGGACATCACAAAATGTAATGGCTGTGGTGGACTTTGATTTGAGATTCACCTTTGTACTTGCTGGATGGCCTGGTTCAGTTCATGACATGAGAGTTTTCAATGATGCAACGGTCGGAAGATATGCGGCCAAATTTCATCATCCCCCCCCCCCCCCCCGGGTAAGGCAACATAAAATAAAACTGTTGCCTATGTTGCGCTGCTGCATAGCTTTGCATTGCATTTAATTTTGTACAATCATTTCAATTTGTTGTGCACTTGTTATACGGATGGATTGCTGACCGTCTCATTCTTTGTTGCTAATGTAGGTAAGTACTACCTAGTGGACTCCGGCTACCCAAACAGACCGGGCTATTTGGCACCATACAAGGGAACAAAGTACCATCTTAAAGAGTATAGGGAGGGTAAAATGCCGAGAGGTATGAAAGAAACATTCAACTATGCACATTCGTCACTTAGGAATGCAGTAGAGAGGGCATTTGGGATTGTCAAGAATAGGTGGAGGATTATGAGGGACGTGCCATGTTATCCTATTAAATCACAAAGCAAAATTATTGTGGCTTGCATGGGACTTCACAATTTCCTCATTGACCATGCCTATGAAGATGAACATGACAACCATGATGACGGCCAGGAAGAAGACGAAGCAGACGAAGAAGAAGAAGATTATATGGATGACATGAATGCATTCCGTGATCGCCTTGCACATGCTCTCTACTACAACTGAAAGGTAGTATGCTTCATGTGCCGTCCACCTCTCTAATGCCGCATGTGTGTTTACTTCTGCTTCGAGTTTGAATCATGTTTGGAACTTTGATTGTGTTGTGCACAAATATTACTTGCCGTGTGTGCTTGATTGTGAACAATGGTCGTTATCGGTTGTGATGGATTCATTTGTCATTGTATGTGGACAATGTGGTTGTGGACAATGTGTGTCAATGAAACGATGTATGTTATTGTCGGTTTGATGGCTTCTTTGCAATAGTAATCTGCATCAGGTGCTTCAATGTATAGTTGTATGGAAAGAGGTGTGAAATTGTCAAGCAAATGCCTCTAAAATTTAGATGGGTGCAACGAACGCAACCTCTAAATTTTAGAGGGTTCAGATTTAGAGGGTACCATTGTCCCCTCTAAAATGGCACCCTCTAATTTGCACCGAACGCGCCCTTGAATTTCTTTTTAGATCATGCATAAATAAATCACATGTCTTCCACTGCAAAAGTGGAGTGTTAAGGTGGCACAAACACATATTTTTTTCTGCTGGGACCACCAGGCGACCGAGGATGAATTCGGCATCGATCTCGCTGATTCCTCCCCTCTCGCAGTTTCTCCATCTGAAAGGATCACAGGGTACCGAGAGGGGCGGGGGGTGAATCAGTTGACGCTTAAAACTTTCTTAGGCAAGATGTTACTTTGATTCTAGACAAGCTAGGTGATAACAAGAAGCTAGCGATGCGCGCACACTAACAAGTCTAGCGAAGAGCAAATCCTAAACAAGCAATTCTACTGAGTATGAAAGACAACCTAGCAATCAAGTCTACTTGCAAGCTCAAAGGTAAGTGCGGAAATATAAGTGCAAGTAAGTAAAAGGAAGAGATAGGAAATGCTCATGAAGTGGTATCGGGAGGATGACGCCTCCTCCTAGTTCACGTTGGATCACTCCCACCGGAGTCTCGACCCTGTCCCTCCGCACAATGGTGATCCCTTCTAGAGCACTCTTCACCCTCCAAGTGAAGACACGGGTATGTCTCACCGGCAACTCCGGATGCTCCTCCGAAGGTAAGGATCCGCACGTAATGCAGTCCAAAGGGTGTTCCACTCGTGATGCTTCTTTCAAACAGGAAGCTCAAAGACCGTGTATAAACATGTGAAGGCTTCCACAATCTTCTTGACGAGCTCAACACCAACACCTAACCGGTCTAAGCCTTGCCATAGAGCAAGAGTAACAAACCAAGGTGACTCTCTCAAGCTCACACTAGCCTAGATGGATGCAATTGCTACTCTCTCATGCACTAGGATCACTCTAAATCCTTCACAAGTGCTCTCCTTCTTTGCTCTTAGCTTCTACCAGGTACCTCAACCTCTTTCACTGGCCAAGAGACCCCTCAAGGGGCGGGCAACCAGCTATTTGTAGGCTTCCTCCCCAAAATTAGCCGTTTGCCCAAAAGTACACAGTAAAACAGTAGACCGTACCATTGACCGTACCGTCCAGTCTCCATACCACCGTATGGTACGATCTTCATTTGAGCACTGTTCAGAGACAGCTGCTGCTGCCGGCTAGATTGTGATGGCTGTCATATAGCATTCAGTTCAATGTTAGAAAACAATTGACAGTGAGAAAAAATAGACAAGACTTTGTTTGCTCAAAGTACCTCCTCCTACATATTACTATCTCTTGAATCTTTAAGACCATGTCTAAAACTGTCTCTGCATCAATCTTTTGCTATTCCCGTGAAAGAGAAGAGAACCTGATTAGTAATCAACTTCAGGTTTTAATATTTTTTTTGAAAATTTGAATAAAGAAAAGTACATCTTGATTGAGAACATGGAATTTCGTTTGGCCTTAATATCGTTCAATACTCAAAATTTGCTACTTCAAGCTCAGGAAATAGCCCTTCATCCACCATAGAATTTAGCTGCTGAATAAGTCTGATATCCTTTCGATCGTTGAAGTAGATATAGTCTGACTTCAAACCTGTCTCATCAACACGCAGTGCATCACCACACAAAACTTCAAGTTTATAAATGAAGCTTTCATCACTCCTTGCAATGTACTTATCGGAATTTGGGTGAAAAATCCTTTCCATTGTCCACTCGCACGTAAGGCAACGGCCTATATATATCATGCAAAATAATATATAAGTAAGCCATACAACTCTCCCATTTAATACATCCATAAGAAATTAATAAAATATTACAAAAGTCCAGTTAACAACCCTTGAAATCAGTATATTTTGAATGAATGTTTCACATGCATGCATGCAGTTTTATTTTGAGTGATGTGATGCACAGGGCCGGCCATTAACTTTTTAAAAATATGACCCATGCAGCTTAAACAAGGTATACAAGTTCCCAGAAAAAAAGGTGTTAATACAAATGCGAAACATTTTCATGTGCCATTACTCATTTTTAAAATGAAACTCATCCGACCTTGGGGCATATTGTTCATTTTAAATTAGAACCAAGATCGAGACCTACTCTAAGTGGGAGACTCTTTGAATTTCCGGAGTCGATGGTTTGGGAGATATATTTGTGCACAAACAAACAGTGATCAGAATTAAATTGTAGATATGTCATTAAAATGAACATAGCAGTAGGTGACTACGTGATGAAGGGACGATTACTCACCTGCACTTAAGGCCATCGGTGACACATCAGTGCCTGCCATTCGTGATATGGAGGTATTTAACCCTTCTGACTGTAGCAGCGGGGAGAAGAACGACTTAGTACCGTGTTCTTCAAGGCTTGTGTCCAAGATTTGCGCAAAGAAAAGACTCCAATGAGCTTCATTCACGTCGCGAGCCAAAAAGTTGACATGGAAGAACCGACTTTCTTCTCCGTACCATGAACTTTCTCCACCAAACACGCAGAGGATCTGCACAGTTAATAATAAGTGTGGTGTGCTTCATATACACAAGTAATTTGTTACAAAATGCAGGATTTGTCCTTCGCATATATAGAAATGTGCAATGAAGCAACAGATTTGATGAACTTACCTCTTTCTTATTTGAATCAAGCATCATGTTAAGTTTTGTCATGATGTGCAGTTGATCGCCCTCGAAATCTCCTGCCATTCTTTTCGCGAGTATCTGATGTTTTATGCTCAGCAAACGGTCGGCCGGCTTCTCATCTGGAAGAAACTCGTCATATTCGAGAGGGAAGGAGAAATGCATGTCGAGCACCGTCGCAATGTCATGGAGATCAGCAATGGTGAGGGGCTGTGGCTGCTGCAGATGTGTAAGTATGCGTGCCTTGGCTGCGTCGTTCAGCGAGTGGATGAATGTTGCCAGTTGTTCCCCGTCAGAGTGGCCGGTGGCCTCGACCGCTACCCGGATGGCTACCGCCCTGTCGTCACTGCACGGGGCGTGGCCAGCGAGCAGGGCCAGCTCGTCTGCCCGTTTAAGGTTGCAGCCCCCAGCGCTGTGGAGCAGCAGCACGGCGTCATGGTGGGACAGGGTGTCGAATCTCGCGCAGAGGTAGGCTATGGCGGCATCGAGGGAGCGCATGGAGAGGAGCGCGAGCCTCTGGTTGTACACCACTCGCTGGTTGGGTGCCGGGGGCGACTGGGATGGAAAAGCGGTTTTGAACCAGATGGCGTTGATGAGGATGTTGTCGACTGGGTCGTCCAGAGGGCCGAAGGTGAAGCCGGACCTGACGATGGGGATGTGCAAGGCGCCCAACACGGCAGGGTCAGACAAGCGAGCGAAGGCCTGGATGTAGGAAAATTGGATGTTGTCGACGAGGAGCTTGGTCAAGGTAGCCTCGTACTCGCAGGGATGATCTTCCGCTGCAGTGTGCTGCTTTTTTGGCACCTGGCGGAGGAGCGGCGGTGGCGGCGAGAGCACGATCCGGTCGGTGCCAACCTTGCGGCGGCGAAGGTCGTACACAGTAATATTTGAGGGCCTCGCTTCCTCGTTGACGGAATCCTCCTCCTCCTCCTCCTCGTAGTAGTAGTCGTCATCCAACGGCCTGCTGATTCTCTTTCTCAGCAGGAAGGCGAGGACGTCGGGGAGGGAGTCGGCAGAGATGGGGTGCTTCCCCAGATTCGGCTGGAACCTGCCTGCCTGCGCCGCGTTGAAAAGCCGGTGGCTGAGTACGGCGACCTGGTAGGGGTCCGGGTGATGCGCGTCCTTGGCAGCGAGATGCAGAGCATCGAACGTCCTTTCGCGGCAGGGTGAGTGGAACGTGAAGTAGCCGCGGCTCCCGCTGCTGTTGGCGAGGTCCGTCTCCACGAGCCCCATGGCGATCACAAGGTCCGCGTCGGCGAGGTACAGGTAGCTCATGGCCTGCCGCGACGAGAGGTAGCGGAAGTAGTAGCAGAGGAAGGTGATGAGACCGTTCGCAGACAGTCGAGCCGGCTCGAGCCACCGCTTCTTCTCGCCGAAGGCGCGCCAGCTGACGTCCTCTCCGATGGCAGCTGGCTTGCGCCGCCTCATTCTGCGGCGGCGGCGGTAGTCGATCAGGGCGTTGACGACGATGTTGGAGCGGGGCTCCAGGAGGCCCAGGCAGAGTCCGCCGGCGCCGCCCGGTTTGTCGAGGCACGCGATCAGGCCGGTGTGGACGGCGACCGGGAGGAGCTTGAAGGCGGCCACGTAGTGCCCGCAGATCCTGTCCTGAAGCGCGTCTCGGAGAGCGTCCCTGCTGTGGAGAGCGCTGCCGTCGTGGACGCACGACGCCGGCAGACGGCGGCCCTCACGTATGCCGGCGGCGCTACGATGGTCCACCGGTGGGGGAAGCAGAGCATCCGTATTGTAGCGGCCTGCAGGCGGGGGCGGTTGCTGCTCGGGACAAGGGACCATGGACGACATGCCGACGGCGGAACCAGGGGCTGATTCAATCCTGATTGCTTGGATCGACAATGTGCGCGCGCGTGGGTATAGGAACTGCTGGTGGGGATCCCCAAGTCCAAACTGAGTCGGTTACAATTTATGTTTTTTTTTCCGCCTCAAATACAGTCAGACGTACGTGTTGTTAACTGTGCGACTGTTTTGCTACTCCCAGTCCCACCATGTCAAATTACTCGACATCGTAGGCACACACACAGCCAGCGCAGTTCACTGTTCTTTTCTGAACATTCATCCATAATGTAACTGAAAGGGAGCACCATGTTCTAAGCTATGAATGTGAGCGTTAATGTGCCGTGGTAGATTTCATCGCAAAACTCAGCCAGCTGCTCACTCAAATTTGACCATATACCTGGCTTGAAAGAAAAACATTTCATTTGGGCCAGGGTCATATGTTGACATTCATCTCTTGTTCTTGGATATAGTGAACTTCTTTCTTGCTCTGATTTTTCTTTCTCTTTTCATTCAAAATCCTACCACACTAAGCATAATCTTATAATGACGTAGTCAGGTCTCCAATGTCTCTAGTGACCTGATCAGTTAATTCAAGAACAAGTAGTAGACATACTAATTAGAGTGTAGCATCATTTCTAAAACGGGGCAAACAAGAACTCACTGTCAGATTTCGTAACAATCAGAACTTGTGTTCGTGCCGTCCAGATTAGGACTGAGGGAGGGTGTTAAATGTAGAATATATGTGTAATTAGAGATATGATAGCTAGCGGTACCTATCTTGCAACGATAAGGCAGCTCTAAACATAAAGAACAAGTCATGAACTTGCCATACGAATTAAACTACTGTAATTGCTTTCCTGTATAAGCATGCAGAGACGAGCCATCGTGGTCATTGCAAGCCAGATTAGCTTACAGTATCTACCAATGTCCTTGCTTAGCATCCTAGAGAGGCTGGCTTCCGTGGCGCTATCTTCTCACAAGTCTGCACTTCTTGGAGCTCCATCATTCCCAACACCTCTCACACCCACCAATGGAGATAAAACGATCAAGCAAAGGATCCATAATTCCATACTCTATACTTCAGGAAGTAGGTCTGGTTCCAAATTAAAAGGTACATATATATATAAAAACATCTTGGAGCTCCAAATGCTCTTAATTGTCAAATATTCTCAAAAACTGATCAGAGTGGGTACCTGTGGCATCCCGTTTTATACACTTTGTACTCATAACTGATCAATTATTTTTCCCTTTCACTGTGTAGGATGAGCACGTGGCTTAACTAGGCAAGGTAATTGAAGTGTCACCAAAGAAGGACATCAGAGTGCACGTGATATTTAGTAATGTGCATGATGGGTAAAGAATATCAAATGGCATGGAAAAAGAAAGCATCAGTATAATCATGGGGCAATTGCAAAACAACGATCCTTTCAGACTTCAATTGTGTTTTCACCATTGGTTTTTAGATTTTGCGATTTTACCATCAATTTTCGAAAAGCGATGGTGATCTTGCAAAATAGTTTTGCGATTTTACCATCAGTTTTCAAAAATCAATGGTGATCTTGCAAAATCTAAAAACAGTCAACGGTGATCTTGCAAAATCTGAAAATTGATGGTGAAAACGCAATTAGAGTCTAGAATCATGGTTAAAACGCTATTGTCTCTATAATCATTGTGTTGCACATCCAAAATTTCTCAGTGCTCACTTATCTACTTGCACACACCTAAAATAAATGAAAAGTGACAAATAGGTCCAGGACACATATTAGATTGGAACGCACACTCACTTCATCGACGGTAAAATGTCAATTATGTCTGCAGCATCTGTTGTAGAGAAATCATTTGTATCCCTGATTTTGGTGCGAGCAGTGTCATATAGTTAGATGTTCAATCATTCCCAAACAATATCTTGTAATACTAGTATGCCCTTAGCTCGGCTGCCTACTTTACGATTTAAAAAACTAGGCTTGGGAGACACGAGGAACGGATATGTCACCTCACTAGATGGACGCTGTAAGTTTCAATTTTTTGTCACCTGCATGAGGCATGAGCTCTAGAAAATTGATCACACATCCGTAAAACATGAGGTTCACAATCTCAGCATGATAACACAATAGCAAATGGTATTCTGGACATAACCTAACATGATGGTTACAGGCTGGCCGGGTTTCATCATATATAGCAGTAACTAGACACGATCGATACTAGTCCAACTTAATTAATTAGGGTACAACAGGCAGGTTTTTTTGATCAGACACGAACAAAAACAAGTACTCCTATATAGATAAGATTATTAAGTAAAACCTCCTTATTACCATCAAGGATCCCTGCACTCCTGCCCATCCAACCATCATGCATGCTGATTCACTCATCAAAGACATATGCATGGACTTCGGCATAACCCTTCTCAAAGTACTGATCGATGATGTACTGCTCGTACTCGAACCCCTCCCTGGCTTTCTCTATGTTTCTGAGGCACTCGGCGCGGAGGTCCGCGGGAGCCAGGTGGAAGTCCTCGGGCAAGGGCACATCCTTGGACCCGGCCATGTCGCGAGGGCGCACCTGCAGCAGGCGCTCGATCGCCTCCGCCTCCACCCGTACCTTCTTGATCTTCCCGCTTCTCTTCACCTTCGGGCCACTCAGGAGCTTCTTGTACAGGCGCACCCGATCCATTTCCTCGCGGAATTCTTTCTCGAAATCCTCGTCGCTTTGCGTCTCTGGTGTCTCCTCCAACGACTTGGTGGGGGCTTGATCGGGTTTGGCTCGCTCGATCGCGCCGCCGGCGTCGTCGTCCGGCGGCACCACCTCCTCGATCAGGTTGATGGCGGAACGCTCCATCGCGCCGTCGTCGCCTGCAGGCACCTCGTATTCCCCGGAACCACCGTTCGACGGCGATCTCATCTCCTCCATTGCGGCGGCGGCGCTCGTTGTGGAAGGGGAAGCTTTATAGGATTGCGAGGCCGATCTGTTGTTTCCCTGGATTGGACATACGGTACGGAAGCCTCGCAACAAATTTGACCCAATCGCGTTAGTCTTCGTTACGTAACCCAGTCCTCCAGTCGTACGTAAACCGAGTTTGTATCTCAAACCAAACTTACAAGTTAGTTTGTGATCTACCCGATCGCACGTACGGTATGGCGTAAAACCTCGTTCTGTTGCCCAATCGTATACGTAAACCGGCTTCGTATCCCAAACGAACTCTATATCCACAAGCTAGCGTGTATGTTTTTTTTTTAATCTTCGTTTCGTGCCGCACAAGCCGATTAACCCACCGTGGCTGAGCCCAGCCCATACAGGACGGCGAATCGGCGCTCGGGGCGCCGCCAAGGAGGCAGGGCAGGGCCTCTTCCGCGAGGCTTGTTCATCAAAGCAGGAAGGACAGCGGGCGGCGGAGGCTTGTTCACCAACGCTCCTACGACGGAGGAGGGGCTTGGCGGCGCTGCTAATTTTGAGAGGCAAGGGCATTAGCCAGGATCTCACTCCTCTGGTTCTCCACTTCTCCTTCGCCGCCTCTCTCTTTGTATGGAAATTAAAGCTCGATTAACCTGCCATTATAACTTGTAATCATATTGCAGCATGCTGTACTGGATGGTTGCTAATTTCTCAATACATTCAACATATTGGTTCTGCTGTTGGGTGCAGGGAAATGGTTCCTGGCTCAAAAAAAAAAAAAAAAAAACGTATGTTCTTCTGGCCAATCCCGAAGCCCATCTTGCGCAGTCCAAGAGGCTTGCAGAGGCTGCCTTGGAGCCCTACAACAAAAGGAAGAAGGTGTGCAACAAAATTTATCCACTTTCTCTAGAAAATTGTACGTTGTCCATTTTGGATTTGTATATTGCATTAATTGTCATGACCTTTCTTAATGTCCTGTGCCAGATAAAATTTGAGCTCGTTGATGTTAAGCCTTGTATCAGTGTGCCCGAGCCACGATGTTGCTACACACACATTAACTCACAGCAAAGTCCAGCAAGGAAGGTTCGCAGGAAAAACTTTTCTTTGCGGAGCTTTACCACTGTGGCGTAAGGAGGGATATTAACTTAACGGCAAGGTCCAGGAAGAAGAGTTCAAAGGAACAACGTTCCCACACTGGCAGAAGGGGTTCGTCAAGGGGCTTATTTGTGACTTGCTGTGAGCCATTGGGTCCAGATTCTACAGGTGAGTATTCTTGCTTATCAGTTTTGAGTTAAATGTACAACTGTAAAGTATGAACATAGATGCAATTCTGAATCTTCTATGCGAGATTAAATGTGCTGTGTGTTTAGCTCTGAGCATATAAGCTTTCTGGTGTCTCGATTTTTATGCCTCTAGTTTTTGGAGGATGTCTAAATAATTCTCATAATCTGAATGTCAGATTGAAACGTAAACTTGCCTGCCTTTTTCTGATATAAACTGAACTATAGAGTATCCATTATGTATGTGCTTACGTACCTCCCTGTCAATGTATTGAACAAGCTGTTGTTCGTTCGCTGCAGTTGGACAAAAGTTTCTCAAGCCTGATGGTACCTCAAGGGTGAGGAAGCATGCTGATTTTGCATACTGCTTGGCCTGTTCTGAGAGGGCGTCTCATCCAAAGGGTGAAAAGTATATTGCTGGGCATTGCAACATTCCTTCCATTTACAATTGCGTTCGCTAGTTGGCATCTGTGTTCTAGTCGGAAATTAGCGCTTCAAACTTTGCCTGAAAATATTCCATTTCTATTGATGGTTATAAAATTGTACCGCAACTCCTCACACGTGTTGGATTGCTCAGTGCCGATCCTTGTCATACCATTCGTTGACCGACGCGTCCACTCCCACCTTGACGGCCACGCGCTGGCGGCGATGGCTACGCGCGGCGCCGGCGACGACGTGGCGGCGGCCCGGCCCCTCCTCTCCCTGCACCCATGGAAGAGACGCCCTTGGAGGACTCAACAGGTGGCGACAAGGACGGCCACGGCGACAGCCATGTGCTGCGTGGCGACCACGGAGAGGCCACGGACACATGCGAGCCGCGAGGACGACGCGTAGGCGGCTACACGCAGCGGGGCGTCAGTGCCCGCCGCCGCTGCTCTTTTTTTATTATTGGGAATCTACAACAGCGACGGGCCATGGGATCATCCGCCGCTAAAAAGCCATTTGTAGCAGCGGGCGGCGTTTCAAGCCGCCTCTAAAAATAGCATTTTTAGAGGCGGATGATGTCATAATGCGCCGCTAGAAATGTCATCTTTAGCGGTGATTTCTTTGAGCCGCCGCTACAAAGCTAATTTGTAGCGGCATTTGCGTAGCGACCAACCAGCGGAACCGCCGCTATAGTGCGTTACAAACTGCCGTTGTAGTGCGTTTGTGTTGTTGTGTATTATGCATGCCCAAAAGCGCCTCACCCCCCATCCCCCAACACACAAACGCGCGCGCGACAGGGGGGGGGGGGGGGGGGGCATACACGAAATCATTCAGAAAATGATACAGGAAGAACTGGACGAAAAAGTGGCTCAGATGCAAGTTTGCTCAATTTTCATATTGAACGAGTTTGCTCAATTTCCATGGCAAAGATTTTATGTCGATCAAGTTTTATATATGTTGCTTAGGTGGTCTAGCTTTGTCTGATTAGGGAACACATGTTTATGTGAGTGTGACACCTCCTTCCCAAATCCGTTCCCTATAAAAGAACAATGCCATGCCTCGCATCTATTGAAGGAGAATTTTTATGTCAACGGCTTTAATTGCAATGGTCATCACACAATTAGATGATTATGGCTTTAAGTTGCGATGGTCATAAAATCGGATGATGCTCCGATATCGAGGCCCATAGCTTTACATGGATAAGTGGTCAGGTGAATCCAATGGTTTTGACAAGAAGTGTAGGTCAGATTACGCTTACGTACCGAATTTGTGTTGCCATGCAACTCATCCGACTAGGCTTGTATGCCATCAAAAAATATAGGCTCCACTAGGCCTGGCCCACGCTGTGGGTCATGACCTGCGGGGTCGTTCTCTCTCGTGCGAGCTAAACCATTCTCCGGAAGACTTGCCGGTAACTGATACATGGGCCTCCATGACATTCGTAAAATTGGCATCTCCATCCATTTCCGAGATGATAAGTTTCGCTCTTTTGTTTCTATCATTTTTAAAACATATTGTGCATGCCTACAACAAATATGGTACATGTACAAGTCTACCAAACTTTTGCTATTATGCCAGACAGTGTACAAAGAGGAAATTTACTTGCTATGTCTGGTAAAGTTCTAAATGCAAGGTATCATCTGCGTGTAAAGTTTCAATATAGTTACATAATGTCCTAATTATTAATCAGCCAGGGTGGTTAATTGTTTGAAGGATATTTTTGCGTGCAGAAGTTCCTTGCGCCTCTAAAACCCGCCCCCGTCCTCTGCCATTCCCACACACAACCTAGTGAGTACAAGTATAGATCACAACTCAACAGTGAGTCACACTACCTGCCATGGCTGCTACCGTGCCTCACGCCGTGATCGTGCCCTACCCGTGCTCCGGCAACATCAACCCGGCGCTGCAGCTCGCCAAACTGCTGCACCGCCACGGCGCCTACGTCACATTCGTCAACACCGAGCACAACCACCGCCGCATGCAGCAGGCCGCCGCCGACGAGGAGGGCGCCGTCGCCGGCGACGGCGATGGCACGTTCCAGTTCGAGACGATCCCGGACGGGCTGTCCGAGGCGGAGCGCGGCGCGAACGACTACGGGCTGAGCCTGTGCGTGGCGACGTCGCAGCGTTGCGCGGCGCCGCTGCGGGAGCTCATCGTCCGGCTGAACGCGACGCCGGGGGTGCCGCCGGTGAGCTGCGTGGTGCCGACGTACCTGATGAGCTTCGCGCTAGACGTGGCGGCGGAGCTGTGCATCCCGTCCATGCTGCTCTGGGGCTGCAGCGCCGGCGCCCTCCTCGGCCACGTCAGCCTCCGGGACCTCAGGCACAAAGGCTACATCCCGGTCAAAGGCACGTTGTCTTTTCATGGTTTTTTTTAGGGAAGTTCTGTGGTACATCTCTACTCCTCTTTATTTTCCTTCTGACTCCACCGTGCGTCGCGTCCTCTCCTCTATGAAATTTGGCGCCGACAGGTGGGGCCCACCCGTGATTAAAAAAAAAAAAAGGCGCTGGCGCTCTCGCTCCGCCCGTCGCCGCCGGCGCTCCTTACTCCCTGCCCGTCCCCTCCTCGCCATTGCAGCGCGCCTCCACGGCGCTGCTCGAGCGCGAACACGATGCACCGGCTTTCCGCGCAACGCAGCTCGCCGCGTCTCCACGCCTCTTCTCGCACGCCCGTCCGCTCATCTTTCGTTGGAAAAATCCTCGAACTGCTCTGCGTCCTCCAGATCCAAAACGCCGCCTCCGCCTCGAGCCGCAAGAGTGGAAGAGCAGGATGGGGAGGAGGAAGAGCGGGGCGACACCGGCGGCGAGGACGTCCTCCTCCGCGACGAGATCGACCCGCTAAATCCGCGATGATGCTTAGGGTTCCTCCCTCTCCGGCCGCCGCCGCCGCCGCGGCCAACCAGCTCGCTGGTGCTGCTTCCGCGACCCCCGTGTCTGTCAGGGTGGTGGCGCCGCGCGCCTCGCCGGCCGCTGGGACGGCGTGCAGGGCGGCGGCCAATGGGAAGGAGGTGCTCAGCGGAGTAGTCTTTCAGCCCTTCTAGGAGCTCAAGGGGGAGCTCTCCCTCGTGCCCAAGATCCCCAACCAGTCGCTCGCGCGCCATAAGTTCGTCGACAAATGCGAGGCCGCCATCAGCGAGCAGATGAAGTCAGTCCTCTGCTCCCTTGCCTTTATCTATCAATTGTTTCTTCCTGTTCAGTCTGTTTACTCATTATGGGGTGCGTGGTTACTCATGTGCACAGATTGATGGAATTCATTTTTTTTACCGTGGTGCGTAGGCGTCTGCTAGATTGCTCATCAGGAGATTCCCCAAGTTTAGAACCTAGAATTCCCATTGAAATGGATGCAGGGCGGTAGAAAGTACATCACCGTTTCGGTGTTAGACCATTACGGGAATAGGATTTGGACGTTAAGCCTACTTTTGAAACAGATGTTGTCTCGTTGTGACTTACTCTGCTTAAACCCATTGCAGTGTGGAATACAATGCCTCATATGCATTTTAAGGAATCAAGTGATGAGGAAAGAGAGCATGCGGAGAAGCTCATGAAGTACCAGGTATTACCTTATGTGTCCACCTGATTGTTTGTTTCATACCACTCCACTGCAATATATGCAAAATTACTGAAATGGTATGTGTATCCTTATTCCATCAGAACAAACGTGGAGGGAGGGTGAGGCTCCAGTCAATGGTGACACCATTGACAGAGTTTGACCACTCTGAAAAAGGCAACAGCTCATACGGTGAGTGTCTTGATGAAAGGACGCCATGTAGATCCATAAGCGGCTTGTTGAGAACAATGGCGTGAAGCAGGGCAGCAGGAGCCGCTTCTACCTCAGGATGCAGAAGCTGTTTGATGACTGGACGCAGAAGCTGATTTGGTTTCCCACTTCCCCGAAAGTAAGTACTGAATTATGCTGTCAAGCACTCGAGCTCACAAGAATTGAAACAAAAACTGTTATTACCTAGGTATTTGGTGCTACAATGTTTGAATTGGAAATCATTATTAGATATAAGAGTTGTGTGTACCCACATATAGGTATCATTTAGTGCCTTGATCAAAGTTTTCCTTTCTGGAGGAAAAATTACTCGGCTATGTGATTCTGCTTGACCTGAATCTGAACACCAAGTGAATGCACATTTTTTTTAACATAAGTTTACACCTTATATTGTGCTTGTGGAAGTTCCTGGTTAATCCATGAATGCTTTTTAAATTGTTCGTCGCAATCAATTTTGATTTAATCATGGACAAGGCCTCTGGAAGTTCCTGATTAATTCATGAATGCATTTTAAATGGTTCGTCGCAAGTTTATTTGGTTTGGTAGTGATGCCTATTGAGTGGTTTTTTGGTTCACTTTGAACCATGTTATGCTAAACTGATTAATCCATGAATGCATTTTAAATGGTTCGTCGCAACCAATTTTGATTTAATCATGGACAAGGCCTGTGGAAGTTCCTGATTAATCCATGAATGCATTTTAAATGGTTCGTTGCAAGTTTATGTGATTTGGTAGTGATGCTTGTTGAGTGCTTTTTTGGTTCACTTTGAACCATGTTATGCTAAATAATCACTTACCGGTGTCGATCCGTCTTTCTGTTTAATTGCCTACCAATTTCCCCATCCCTAAATTAATTTATTCAGCTGCCCTAGAACTGCCGTTCTCCACCGGCAAGCCTATCAAGCTCCTAGGATGCCTGACGGTGGTCATCGGATCATTACTGCCAGGTTGAATGATGCTATTATCTTGCACACAGCTGCTACGAGTGTGGGTTTTTTTTCTTTCTATAGACTTATCAACTGTGATACAAGAGTTGTCCTTTTCGTATTGGTTAATAAATATTTGGAGATATAGCTACTAAAATATTCCAGTTTTACCTTAGTTGCTCGGTTTCTTTTTTCTGTTAAATATTTCTGAGTTTCATTCTGCTTACGCCCAAGAACTTTTAGGTGAGGCATTACCTGAATTATTATCAGTTTCTTGCGTATGCACTTGGTGCCGGGTGCCTATTCAATGTTTCTGATGATTCACATCATGAAGTTTTCAGATATGATTGTTACATTATGTATAGGATTCTTTTTCTGTTGAGTGCTTAATTACTGTTCTTTTATACCTGCAGAGCTAAATGTTTTGCCATGTAGGCAAGCAAATATTTGCATTCAGAAGACATTGTATGTGATTTTGTCTGTAACTGAAGATGCTATGGGATGATATGAAAGTCTTCTGCTACTCTGATCTGGGATGCCCTAACCAAGGAATATCTTTGAACTGGTATGCCTGGAACTTGAATGACTAATCATCTACTTGGCAGGATGATATCCTCTTTATGCACATGAGCAAGGATCCAATCTGCACTGGAGGAACCATTGTTTTTTAATGTTGACGTAAGTAGTGCTTAGCTATGTCATCGTGAAATTCCAATTGTTCACCTTGTGACGAATGCAATAAATAGTCTACCGCAACTGTCTCATGTTGTTGAATGATCTTCTTAGTACTGCAAGCAAGGTAACTATTTCCCAGATCCTTTCCCCAAACAGAGAGCATCCTTATTTCTGCATCATCAATTTTAATTTTACAGGACAATTGGTATGCTCTTGTTGAATCTTTAATATTGATGATCGGTATTCTCTTGAAAATCAACTTTCTGTTGTGAACCCTTTAATTTGGTTAATCAGAAACAATTGTTACAGAGCTGGAAAAGTAGACTGAAAAAGTATACTGAAACTTTTCTCTCAAAACCATTTCTTCTGTGTGCCTTCGTTTGTGTGTGCTATGGACATGATGAAGGATTGGGACATATACGACAGCGACAAAGCCGCCTGCACCCAGTCACTATCACTCATCATTTTTGAATTCTAATTGAAATGTTGGTGCTGTGATGAAGCACTGCAGCTAATCATTCTTGACTTAAGTTTTTTCTGTTCCACATCTTGAATTTTATTTTCCGTTGGCTGTTCCTGCTACCTGGATGAAAATGGCTATGTTGCTGTGTTGTGCAGAGAAGGGAAGTGACAGGAAGAAGAGAAGGAAGACAAGGTGAGCGAGAGATGGAGGAGGGAGGCCGAAGCCAAAAGCCAGAAGTTTATAGAATCGCCTATGGATAAACATTTACTGTTGTAACTGAGATTTTGCATTTGATTAGCCATCATCACAAACATTTGAAACAAAAATTGTAGATAGTGGACACACAAATGAGGATGATGCATTGTTGGGAGAGAGACCGAACACCCACAGGTTGGATTCTTGGGGTAGGAATGGGGAGGCTTAGTCATTGTAGGAGTGCAGAAAGATATCATAAATAGGTTGAATCCTTGTATATATATACCGATGATCGGATATTACTTGACACTTTATTTTTCGTCTTTCTTTCATTTTGCCCTTGCTTTACTATAGATCTCTCGATGACATTAGGGGTTTGCCTGCTGAACCCATAAAGATGAATACTATATTGATGTTGTATTATTATCTCGTGGTCATTGTAAACTTTTTTTAGGCCCGTAGCAACGCACGGGCACGTTTGCTAGTATATCTTGATTCTTGAACAAAACTTTTCCTTTCTTCGATTATATTAGAAAAAAATAATGTGACATTGTTTGCATTCTCAGAGGCGAGCGAGCTGGAGGCCGTGATCGACTGGATCCCCGGCCTGCCGCCGATGCGTCTCGGCGACTTCTACGGCTTCCTCCGCTGCATGGACGACCCGGACAGCTTCGGTTCGGCCTGCGCTTCAACGAGTCGGAGGCCACCAACTGCACCAAGGCCGGCGCCGTCCTCCTCAACACGTTCGAGGGTCTGGAGCCCTCCGCGCTCGCCGAGCTCCCGCGCGTCTTCACCGTCGGCCCCCTCGGCACCCTCCTCGCCCCCGCCGGCAACGGCGCCGGCGAGAAGAAAAAGGACGGCGGCGGCTTGACGAGCCTGTGGAAGCAGGACGACGCGCAGTGGGCATGGCTTGATGCGCAGTCGGCAGCCACGCCGTGCTGACCCGGCGGAGGTGACGGAGCTCGCGTGGGGGCTCGCCGGCGCCGGCCGCCCGTTCCTGTGGGCTGTCCGCGACAACCTCATCTCCGGCGTCGCCAGTCGCCACCTCTCCCGACCGGCTCCGCCGCGGTGCTCGCCGTGCTCCCGCCGGAGTTCCTCGCGGCGACGTCGCCGTCCTCCGGCTGCCTGATCACGTCGTGGTGCGCGCAGGAGCGCATGCTGCGCCACCGCGCCGTAGACTGCTTCCTCACGCACGGCGGCTGGAACTCCGTCTGCGAGAGCCTCGCCGCCGGCGTGCCCATGGTCTGCTGCCCGGGCTTCGCCGACCAGTACACCAACAGCAAGCTCGCCGCCGACGTCTGGGGCGTCGCCGCGCGCCTCGACGAAGGCCTCGGCGGCGGCCCGGTGATCACGAGGGAGAAGGTCGCCGCCCGCGTCAGGGAGGTTATGCTTGGGAAGGGGATCAAGAAGCGCGCCGCGGGGTGGAAGGCCATGGCTGAGGAGGCTGCTCGCCCCGGTGGCACGTCCTACGACAACATCCAGAGCATCGTCAAGGCGATGATCAACTAGAAGAATAGATCCTGGATGTGAGATGTAGCCTGCTAGGGAATCAGGCAATGTGCTATGTGTGCGCTATCCTCTGCTCTGAATAATGTAGTACTTGACAACAAATAAAAGAGCAGAATGTTGGTTCCTATTTACGAACATGTTTTCCCGTGTGCGTGCGTGCGTGTGCGCGCGCGCTCGTGCATGGGTGTGTGTGTTGTTCTTCTTGTTGTTTGGGGGGGGGGGGGGGGGGGGGGGGCGGAGATATCAGGACGAGGCATCACACTCACATGGGCACGTGCATGTGTGTGTGTCTGTGTGTTGGATTTAGGGTTAGAATTTCTTTTTAGATCATGCATAAATAAATCACATGTCTTCCACTGCAAAAGTGGAGTGTTAAGGTGGCACAAACACATATTTTTTTCTACTGGGACCACCAGGCGACCGAGGATGAATTCGGCATCGATCTCGCTGATTCCTCCCCTCTCGCAGTTTCTCCATCTGAAAGGATCACAGGGTACCGAGAGGGGCGGGGGGGGGGGGGGGGGGGGGTGAATCAGTTGACGCTTAAAACTTTCTTAGGCAAGATGTTACTTTGATTCTAGACAAGCTAGGTGATAACAAGAAGCTAGCGATGCGCGCACACTAACAAGTCTAGCGAAGAGCAAATCCTAAACAAGCAGTTCTACTGAGTATGAAAGACAACCTAGCAATCAAGTCTACTTGCAAGCTCAAAGGTAAGTGCGGAAATATAAGTGCAAGTAAGTAAAAGGAAGAGATGGGAAATGCTCATGAAGTTTTCCCGTGGTATCGGGAGGATGACGCCTCCTCCTAGTTCACGTTGGATCACTCCCACCGGAGTCTCGACCCCGTCCCTCCGCATAATGGTGATCCCTTCTAGAGCACTCTTCACCCTCCAAGTGAAGACACGGGCATGTCTCACCGGCAACTCCGGATGCTCCTCCGAAGGTAAGGATCCGCACGTAATGCAGTCCAAAGGGCGTTCCACTCGTGATGCTTCTTTCAAACAGGAAGCTCAAAGACCGTGTATAAACATGTGAAGGCTTCCACAATCTTCTTGGCGAGCTCAACACCAACACCTAACCGGTCTAAGCCTTGCCATAGAGCAAGAGTAACAAACCAAGGTGACTCTCTCAAGCTCACACTAGCCTAGATGGATGCAATTGCTACTCTCTCATGCACTAGGATCACTCCAAATCCTTCACAAGTGCTCTCCTTCTTTGCTCTTAGCTTCTACCAGGTACCTCAACCTCTTTCACTGGCCAAGAGACCCCTCAAGGGGCGGGCAACCAGCTATTTGTAGGCTTCCTCCCCAAAATTAGCCGTTTGCCCAAAAGTACACAGTAAAACAGTAGACCGTACCATTGACCGTACCGTCCAGTCTCCATACCACCGTATGGTACGATCTTCATTTGAGCACTGTTCAGAGACAGCTGCTGCTGCCGGCTAGATTGTGATGGCTGTCATATAGCATTCAGTTCAATGTTAGAAAACAATTGACAGTGAGAAAAAATAGACAAGACTTTGTTTGCTCAAAGTACCTCCTCCTACATATTACTATCTCTTGAATCTTTACAGACCATGTCTAAAACTGTCTCTGCATCAATCTTTTGCTATTCCCGTGAAAGAGAAGAGAACCTGATTAGTAATCAACTTCAGGTTTTAATATTTTTTTTGAAAATTTGAATAAAGAAAAGTACATCTTGATTGAGAACATGGAATTTCGTTTGGCCTTAATATCGTTCAATACTCAAAATTTGCTACTTCAAGCTCAGGAAATAGCCCTTCATCCACCATAGAATTTAGCTGCTGAATAAGTCTGATATCCTTTCGATCGTTGAAGTAGATATAGTCTGACTTCAAACCTGTCTCATCAACACGCAGTGCATCACCACACAAAACTTCAAGTTTATAAATGAAGCTTTCATCACTCCTTGCAATGTACTTCTCGGAATTTGGGTGAAAAATCCTTTCCATTGTCCACTCGCACGTGAGGCAACGGCCTATATATATCATGCAAAATAATATATAAGTAAGCCATACAACTCTCCCATTTAATACATCCATAAGAAATTAATTAAATATTACAAAAGTCCAGTTAACAACCCTTGAAATCAGTATATTTTGAATGAATGTTTCACATGCATGCATGCAGTTTTATTTTGAGTGATGTGATGCACAGGGCCGGCCATTAATTTTTTAAAAAATATGACCCATGCAGCTTAAACAAGGTATACAAGTTCCCAGAAAAAAAGGTGTTAATACAAATTTGAAACATTTTCATGTGCCATTACTCATTTTTAAAATGAACGTAGTTGTAGGTGACTAGGTGATGAAGGGACGATTACTCACCTGCACTTAAGGCCATCCGTGACACATCAGTGCCTGCCATTCGTGATATGGAGGTATTATTTAACCCTTCTGACTGTAGCAGCGGGGAGAAGAACGACTTAGTACCGTGTTCTTGAAGGAATAAAATTGCATAGGACCCGGGTCCTTTCCTGCATCCGTAGGACCTCATTCCCTGCAGGACACGTGGCTTTTCTGGATCTCAAAGCACCATGTTATCTTCTTCCTTCATCCCGGTCCCATCGTCCTTCTCCAGCGATGAGCAGCCACGTATGGGATTACAGTTAGCATCACGCGTACCCTATACAACAGTTCGTCCCTCAATCTGCAGTCGGAGCCTCCTCCTCACAGGCAGCTGCGCAGAAATTGGAGGATCAAAGCTCTCGCGTCTCTGCTGCAGTTCAATCCATGAGGTTGTTTGAGATTTCCATCTCCCAATCTGGTAATTCAAACTCTCCCCTCCCTTGATTCTTTTTTTTACCAAACTCCCCTCCCTTGATTGAAACGTCTCCGTTTTTCACAGGATCGAGTCGGTACACGCTGATGAACAGATGCAACAGTACATCACATAAAAAACATAAATTTACATCTTTAAGTTATTACAAGTCTTAAATGATTTAAAACACGTGAGTAGCACAGCGGAAGTCTAAAAGATAAAATACTACAACACTCGACGAAACGTGGCCGCACATCGAAGCCCTGCGATGTGGACCTGCTGAGGAACTCCACCAAGCAACAGCGGAAGCAAATCAATACCTGCACAAAAACATAAAGAGCCAAACCCTGAGTACTAGTTACTCAGCAAGACTTACCCGTCAACGTGGCTAACTACAGCCGACTCCTAGAATGCAAAGGCTACAAAGGGGTAGACTGACTCAATTGCATAACCCGCATTAATTATTTGGTCCTTACTTTCAAGTTTTATTTCAAATTAAGTACTTAATCAATAATACAAAGTACTTAACCAAAACAGATATAAGTAACCAAACATCAGATAAGCAACATAATATTAATAAGATAATAATATAATAGTAATAAACTAGCATCATCATATCACCAATCATATCACACTACGAGGTGACTCAGTGAGCAAGGTTGCTCTTGACCGAGAGCGGCGACATCGATGTACATCCTGCAGGAGAAAACCTGACCACACGCCACACACGCGCAAAAGTCGTATGCAGTAACCGTTTACGCTGTTCCCCCTTAGAGCTGGCTGGGTCTCACACCTCCCGAGAAAGGCCCTCCCGCACGGTCCCCGTCCTAGACGTACGCCCCGATTGGGAGGCATCCCTTCTCTCCTGAGTACCATGATAGAAAGTGCAAGTATCCGCTAGACACTAGGGCGTCACAGGCTACTAGGTTTACTAGGCCCATAAAAACACTAGCATGTGATCAGTACGTTCGAACTTGCTCAACAGGGCCAACAGCGAACGGTCCTTAATCGACACAGACGGGGCTACACCACCGTGAAGGCCCAGCCTTCTCCAACCATCCTATACAATCAATTCCCCGTCCGGTCTCAACAAATCCTAAATCCAGCTAGTACAATCCAGGGTGATTCCTATCATGCGAGTGGGACCTACCACTCGACTTCTACCGTCCGCTAGCCACTAAGCCTAGCAAGTTCTAACGTAACCTAGACCACATCTACAAAAATAGGACACAAGGTAGGATATGGAAGGGTAATCCTAATGCAGTTCTAAGACTTCACATCAATTCCTAATAAACCTAATGCACAATCAATTACTAGCCCCAATCAAGTGAGAAAGTAAAAATCCTAAATAGGGAGGCATGCACCGGGGCTTGCCTGGCTCAGGAGCTACGCTAACTGGGTCAGTAGAGTCATCAGTCTGCTGCTGCTCCTCCGGCACCTCCTCTGGCAGCTGGAAGTCCAGAGGCTCCGGCGTCGTCTCGATCACTATACGACATGATAAGGGAAAATAATGCAAGTTAGATGCAATAATATGATGCAATTAAGAATTTAATTACTTGATGGGACATCATTTATACTGTAAGTGCAAAAGATTTATTTTGTTAATTACTTTTGTCTGAAGTATTTCCTTAATTAATTACTGTTTAAGTTAATTATTTAATTAGCTTAAGTGATTTATTTAATTTAATTAATTTTTAAAATTAATTTATGTCCAGTGGTATTTTTATGGTGAAGTACACCACTGAAAATGATTTACGGTGAAGTTTCATGATTTATTGATGAAGGAATTATTTATACTAATTTATACAATGAAACATACGATTTAAATCATAGAAAAATTATTAAGTCACATATGATAGTGGAAAAATGCTCTGCATGTGTGTAATCAGTAGCTTAACAAGTATGCCAAAGTTCAGGATTTGTGGAGCACTAGAGAATTTATTATTAATTAAACAAGTTTTGCACATTATTTATTTTACAGAAATAGGAAAATGAGTTGTAAGATCTGAGCATAAGGAAGCTAACAAAATTGGTTTCATAATTTTCTGAGTTGTATTTATTTTGATACGCAATTTACAAGTTCCTATGATTTTCTGGGAATTTAACTAAACCAAAAAAAGATTTGAAAAGATGAGGGCCAATCAGATCTAAGCCGCACACGGGGTCACAAGACTATGGGCGCAGCAGATCCGATCCCAGCCACAAACGATCCAGCCAATCGAAAAGGGGGAGCACACGGTTGACTACAGAGTTGGCCACACCGAATCTTGCGTGGCCACATGGGATCTAGGCCGTGTGGTCCGCAGTGCTGTGGCCGGGATCCTCGCCGGAGGCGGTGGCGCGGCTCGCCGGAGGGAGCTCTGGTGGCTCGCTGGGCTCGCGGATAGCATGGAGAGGTAGGGTTCGAGGTGGGGAGTTCACCTAGATGGCCCGTAGATAGCAGGGACGGCCGAAGAATGCTCGGCGACGAGGTACGGCGGGTGGCGGGGGTTCGGCGACGACGGTAGCTCGTTGCGGTCGACGGGGAGGTGCACACGCAGGTGCTTCGGCGTCACGGAGCTTTGGGCGACGTCGTCGAGGTACGTGTCGACGTCGAGGGGCACTGGAAGGGGAGGTCACCGGTGAGGCGTCCACGGCATCACGACGGGCGGCGGGGAAAAATGACATGGCGTCGCGTGGAGCTGCGGATTCGAGGAAACAGAGATGAGGGAGTGTGCGCGAGTGCTTGCTGCCTCACGTGGCGTGATTAATTGAAGACGAGGCTCACCGGAGGTCTTGAATCACGCGGAGGCGCCGGAGTGGGCTCGACGGACTGAGTTGGGGAAGACGGGCCGATTTACGAGCTCAAGGCGGGAAAAAGGAAGGGTGGTGCCATGGCGAGCTTCGCCACGTACCGGAGATGGCTCAAGGTGGTGTTTGGCTTGGTCGGGGTTGGCGTTTCCGCGGCGGACGGCGAAGAGGAGCTCGAGCTCGTCAGTAATGGGGAGGAGGCGGGCTCTCTTGCTCGGGTTTGGGGAGAAATGACGACGGGAGAGTGAGAATGAGTGGGAGGGAGCGCGTTCGGACAGTGAGGGGGAGTTGTTTTGGGATTACGGCGCTGTCGGAACGGGGCCGGGGCGGTGCGGCGTCGCTGTACGTCGGCGGCCACGCGGCGACGTACTTCCGCGAGCGCGCAGAGAGAGGTAGGTGGCTGACGAGTGGGCCCTCGGGCATCTTTCGTTTCCCCGGATTTATCAAAAGCAGGAATTTCCCCAAATTTTGGCACACGTTTTGGAGCACCAAACAAACTCCAAAATTCGAAAATTTGGTACCCCTAGAAAGATCTTGAAAAGATCTATCAGCTGGCCATCATGCACATCTGGAATCCAAAGGGATTTTAAATGGCATCAAATTGAAGTTGGCTGCTTTTTAAGCTTTGGCATTTATTTGAGCTAGCAAATGAATTTCTGAAATCACCATAAATTCTCCTAAATTCTTATTTCATAAGTGCTACCCACTGGTATTTTTAGTTGCTCGAGTTGTTGTGCAAAAAATTTGAATTCTTCCACAAGCTATGGTTTGAACATTGTTTGAATTTTGGATTTCGAATTTTGATTTGATTTGAATCTGTGTGTTCTGTTCATTTGGGTGTGCACTAACTGTACATCAGTGACACGGGGTGTCACATTGATTGACGGCGGAAAGAAAGTCGAAGGGTAATGCGCTTCTTGGAACAACGACGAGGGAAGGACGTAGAAGAGGAATACTTCAGTGCTTTGAGATCCGTAAAAGCCACATGTCCCACAGGGAATGAGGTCCTACGGATGCAGGAAAGGACCCAGGTCCTATGCAATTTTATTCCGTTCTTCAAGGCTTGTGTCCATGATTTGCGCGAAGAAAAGGCTCCAATGAGCTTCGTTCACTTCGCGAGCCAGAAAGTTGACATGGTAGAACGGACTTTCTTCTCCGTACCATGAACTTTCTCCACCAAACACGCAGAGGACCTAAAAAGATGCACACGCAGAGGATCTGCACAATTAATAATAAGTGTGGTGTGCTTCATATATATACACAAGTAATTTGTTACAAAACGCAGGATTTGTCCTAGCTTCGCATATATAGAAATTAATGTGTAATGAAGGAACAGATTTGATGAATTTACCTCTTTCTTATTTGAATCAAGCATCATGTTCAGTTTTGTCATGATGCGCAGTTGATCGCCCTCGAAATCTCCCGCCATTCTTTTCGCGAGTATCTGACGTTTCATGCTCAGCAAACGGTCGGCCGGCCTCTCATCCGGAAGAAACTCGTCATATTCGAGAGGGAAGGAGAACTGCGTGCTCAGCACCGTCGCAATGTCATGGAGATCAGCAATGGTGAGGGGCTGTGGCTGCTGCAGAGTACGCGTGCCTTGGCCGTGTCGTTCAGCGAGTGGATGAATGTTGCCAGCTGTTCCCCGTCGTAGTGGCCGGTGGCCTCGACCGCTGCCCGGACGGCGGCCACCGCCCGCCTGTCGTCGTCGTCGTCGCACGGGGCGTGGTGGCCAGCGAGCCGGGCCAGCTCGTGTGCCCGTTTAAGGTTGCAGCCGCCGGCGCTGTGGAGCAGCAGCACGGCGTCGTGGCGGGACAGGGTGTTGAATCTCGCGCAGAGGTAGGCTATGGCGGCGTCGAGGGAGCGCACGGAGAGGAGCGACAGCCTCTGGTTGTAGACCACTCGCTGGTTGGGTGCCGAGGGTGATTGGGACGCGAATGCGGTTCTGAACCAAATGGCATTGATGAGGATGTTGTCGACTGGGTCGTCCAGAGGGCCGAAGGTGAAGCCGGACCTGACAATGGGAATGTGCACGGCACCGAACACGGTTGGGTCGGACAGGCGAGCGAATTCAGGCTTGGATGTAGCAAAAGTGGATGGTGTCGACGAGGAGCTTGGTCAAGGTTGCTTCGTAGTCGCAACAAGTAGCCTCCGCCGTGTGCTGCTTTGGCACCAGGCGGAGGAGCGGCGGTGGCGGCGAGAGCACGATCCGGTCGGTGCCAACCTTGCGGCGGCGAAGGCCGTACACCGTAATGGACGGCCTCGCTTCCTCTACCTCGTCGTCATAGTAGTAGTAGTCGTCGGTCTGCCTGATTTTTTGTCTCAGAAGGAAGGCAGTGACGTCGGGCATGGAGTCGGCGGAGACGGGGTGCCCCAGATTGGGCTGGAACCTGCCTGCCTCGGCCGCGTCGAAAAGCCGGCGGCTGAGCACGGCGACCTGGTAGGGGTCCGGGTGATGCGCGTCCTTAGCGGCGAGGTACAGAGCGTCGAACGTCCTTGCTTGGCAGGGCGAGTGGAACGTGAAGTAGCCGCGGCTGCCGCTGCTGTTGGCGAGGTCCGTCTCCACGAGCCCCATGGCGACCACGAGGTCGGCGTCGGCGAGGTACAGGTAGCTCATGGCTTGACACGACGAGAGGTAGCGGAAGTAGTAGCAGAGGAAGGTGACGAGGCCGTTCACGGACAGCCGCGCCGCCTCCAGCCACCGCGTCTTGTCGGCGAAGGCGCGCCTGACGTCCTCTCTGATATCGACCCAGGAAGCAGCTGGCTTGCGCCGCCGCAGAATGCGGCGGCGGCGGCGGTAGTCGATCAGGGCATTGACGACGATGTTGGAGCGGGGCTTGTCGAGGTTATAGGACCTCGATAGATTTGTTATGGGGGCGAAGGGACCAAGAATACGATGGTGAACACGAAACAAGGAGTTTAGACAGGTTCGGGCCTCCCGGAGGATAAAAACCCTACGTCCTGTATGTCGTGGTATTGATTGTGTGTGTTTGAGAGGAGATCCCTGCCCGCCTTATATAGTCGGGGATACAGGGTTACATGGAAAGTATCCTAGTCGGTTACAACATGGAAATACTTGGAGTACAAGTCAAGAAACCCTTTGAGGTCACGCCGAGTAGTAGAACCTTCCAACTCTGCATCGTGGGCTACTCGGTCCCTTCTGGGCTAGTCCGACTACCCTTGTCAGGTTACTCGGCCCTTTGGTCTTGAGGGTACCCGGGGTCATGGTAACGACAGTAGCCCCCAAGTGCTTTTTGATTGATCCAGTAGATTGCTTCCGACTAGTCTTCTCTCCATGTAGGAATTGATCTCAAGTGATATTGAGAAATTAAAAAGGACTTGACCTGAATCAAGTTTGAGGTACTTGACCTCGGGTGGACCAAGGCCAACAGGGCCTTGAATTAGGCATGCTGTCAGTTGGCACCCAACTCTGAATGATATCAGAAAAATTAGATAAATGCTTGTTGAAGCAAATTTGTATGTAAATGCCGTGTATAGAACATCACTCAGCTTTCAGAGCTGATTAAGTCCATAGAGGAGATTTGAATAAAGTCAGCATCCGAGTTTGTCGGCTAGGGCTGAAAGCATACTATGTAAATAGTACCCAACTGACTGAGTCGGCCTAGGCTGAAAAGCATGCCTACAAAGTTGAAAATGATGAATGCACAATCAGTGCATCATACTGATTTAGCCCCTGAGTTACTGTGTAATTCGTAGGATTGTATAGTAACTCAATGTAAACTTGAATCAAAGAAATATGATCTTAATCCGAGTGAAAATAAATTAAACATCCGAATCTGTCGGCTAGGGCTGAAAGCATACTATGTAAATAGTATCCAACTGACTGAGTCGGCCTAGGCCTTGAAAAAAGCATGTCTACAAATCTGAAATTATGAATGCATGATCAGTGCATAATACTGATGTAGCCCCCGAGTTACTGTGTAATTCGTAGAATTGTATAGTAACTCAAAGTAAGCTGAACCAAGAAATAAGATCTTGATCTGAATGAATGAATATACCATCAGTGCATCATACTGATGTGTTGAAAAGTATCATCCATTATATAAGGAACTCATGTTTTCCTGCGCACAAGGAAATTAGAACAGGAAGTCACAATGAGTCTCAGCCAAGAACTTCTCATTCCGAGCTGGTGTCTAGGTCCATCAAGCTAATCAGCCAGGGATGATTACAACCCGTAGCCCCCAAGCTGTCTCTCAACGAAAACAATTGAGATTCAGAAGAGGATAAATTCTAGGTACTATCCAACTTAAATTGTCAAGGATATAAGACAACCCGTGTGTCTGGCAAGTCTGCCGAGAGAATGATGGAACTCACGCAAGTGAGTCCACGTGGACTAGCCCCTGAGTCTGTAGATAATCAGTATGATTATGTGCAGACTCAAAAAAGACCAGAAGCATTAAGATTACTGATAATACAGTTGTTTTGAATTTTCGTGGAACTCACGCAAGTGAGTCCACGTAGACTAGCCCCCGAGTCTGTGGATAATCAGAATGATTATGTACAGACTCAAAAAGAACTAGAAACACACAGACTGAAATCTGTACTGTTATACAGAAAAAATAGCTGAGCATCATACAAATAATCTGAGAGATTAAGTGTATACTCTAATAATGCACATTTAAATTTTATCCGAGTCATCCATCCTTATCCACCGAGTCACAAGTTTACTGTGACGAGTTTGTCGTTGATGCAGGAATCTAGACAGGCGCTTTTCAGATCCCGAAGCAGAAACGTCAGATCATTTTCGTCCTTTCAGATTCTTCATTTGGGCCTTTAAAACCAAGTGTTGGTGTTGGGAGCTTCCTCATTCTCTCAGTATCAAACCATGGCTGGCCGTAGGGACTCCAGGCGTAGGGTTTCATCCGCCGCAGCGCCATCAGCTCCGGGCAACATGCCACCGCCTCCAGTAGCTCCAGCAGCTCCAACCCCAGCACCACCTGTAGTTCCAGCGCCTGCTCCTGTACCCCTGGAGATGGTTGAAGTGCTCAACGAGCCTCCACTCGCGGTGATTCATCCTCCAGCGGAGGCCCCAGCTCTGCCGGAGCTCATCGTCATCTCATCTGGGGAAGAGGACGAAGGTGAACCGCACAGGAGGTACCTGCCAGGGCGTAAAGATCTCCTCGCCAAGCCATCCTGTGTTGCTCACAGGACCCGCAGCCGCTGTGGTGGGTAGATGTAGATTCCTTGTAATAGGCTAGAGCAATGATGCTCGCCTGAGTCTCTTGTAATGCATATTGTTCTTGTTTGGTAATGTTCGTCTGCATCTTCACCTTTTGGTGAAGCGTCTTGTCTGCATTGTGTTGCATTTTATTTCAGTGAAATAAAGAGACTCAATTTCTGATGTGACTGAGTCATATTGTAAGTCAACTGAAAAACACAGAATCCGAGTGATCTTCCTTTGAGAAGCCGAATTGTTCCTGCCTATTTTCCGAGTAATTTGGCTGAGTAATTTGGCCGAGTAATTCTTAGGGTTCCAAATTTCCCGCCCGTTAGCAGCCCTGGCGTATAGGAGAAGCTAAACGGTTAGTAAATCTGAGCCGCAGAGATAAACTGGGCGTTTTGGGCCGTCAGATTTGAATCATCCGCGTATATTATTAGGTCTCGCCGCAACCGCAACTCCTCTTCTTCCTCTCGCCATCGTTCCTCACACTGTTCATCAAATCCCTAAATCCCGCATAATCCTCGCGACTCATATGGCCGGAGAAGGAAATCAGAGAGAGATGGAGGAGATGGTAGCTGCTGGAGCGCAACCATTCAATGCTTCGGCGGGTGCAAGCTCGTCTCGAGGGGCAATTGTT
>CM017444.1:13032774-13246886 GCA_007726485.1 Eragrostis curvula
GGAAGGAGCGGAAGGAGACAATGTAGCCGTCCGGCGGCGATGGGATCCTCTCCTCCCCGGGAACCAGCCACTCATGCTCCGCGGTGAGGGGCATCAGGAGGCCGCGCGCAACCAGGGCATCGAGGTTCCCCTTGGTGCTGTTGGACCGGCTCCAATCCGCCATGGCGAATGCGGACGAGGGACGCGGAGCGACGGCGAAACGAAGGGAAGTTGGAGAGCGAGCGAGGCGAGGAAGACGAAGCGGTTTGCGCAAGGGCGAGCGGCGGTGGATGCGAAAGGTTGCGAAAACCTGGTAAGGCAAATGAGGTTAGGCTCATCCCTTCTTTATAGTTATCGCGTTCACACGACGCCTCGTTTCTCGCGCCTTCCCTGTTTCGCGATTTAACAGGTGCAGGTGCCTTAAAAATCGCCATCATGGCCCGCTCCACTACCGCACGAAGACAGATCGTGGCCTCGATTCGCGCGGAAGGCGAACCGTCGCGTCTCCACGACGCACGATGACGGCCCAGGCGGGCTTGGAATCCCGGCCGGGCCCACAGGTAATAAAGGCTAGGGGCTGAAAACGCCCCGACGGCCCAGTTTCCGGCCCAGGAGTTCGAAGGCCGGCCCCGCGAAAGGGTTCGAACGGCCGCTCCAGGGCAAAACTAAGTGAGGGGCCACCAAAGAGGGGTCCCCAGCGACCGCAACCCGTACACCGTAGTACAATGGGCCTCTGACGGTAGCGTCCGAGTCCGAGTCTAAAAATCCTCGACCTTGATCTCCCATCGAGGGAGGGCATCGAGCCCACTGACTCCGAGCGAAAGGAGTCGGCGATCGAAAAAGGCAGGAACTCGGATCTGAATGAGGCCGACTCCAGCTAGTCTCAATCGGACCCCCGCGAAGGGCAAGCCGAGGCCTTCACTCGGACAACACCCGTTTGCAGCTTAAACGAGCACCACGCATCGAACCACCGAGGAATGACGTGGCCGGCTCACGCGTGCCCCGTCTTATCGTAAAGACGCGCGGGTACGGACGAAACAAAAAGACGAAACGACCCTCGGACGGATCCGCGCATCGAGCGAGGACTCGGGGGCTCGCATTCGCAAACAAGGACCTACTGCGTGGTCTCGGGAAAACCTTTTTTGCCACCCTCGGCACAAGTAAACCACTTGTACCGAGGCTCGGGGGCTACACCCGGCGGGTGCGCTCGCGCGCACCCACCGGTAAGAGTAGTACGAAAATACCCTCGGAGAGACAACGACAAGCCTCGACGGCGACCACGACCCCCGGCCGCCGCCCAGGCTCGGGGGCTACTGACGGATACCCAAATCAGGGTATCCTGATCTAGGATACTTAATCCCGCTAACCGTCTCAGCTTGATTGTGTAGGGCCCACAGGAACAGGTGCATGACAACAGAGCGCTCGAGGGGCCCACGGCCGACCCCGAGGGCACATACAAGTTCCGCCTCGCCCGACCCCCAGTCGGGCGGGCCCACGACTTCCGCCCCGCCCGACCCCGAGTCGGGTGGGGTCCACAGACTCCGCCTCGCCCGACCCCCAGTCGGGCGGGCCCACAACTTCCGCCTCGCCCGACCCCCAGTCGGGCGGGCCCACAAGCCGCGCTTCGCCCGACCCCGAGTTGGGAGACTTCGTCGAGAAGATTTTCCTCTGACAAGGAGGACAGGCATTTACGACGAGTAGCTGGGGAGCCTTAACTCTACCCAGCAACTCATATACTTGCAGGCACGCGATGTGACCCGCACAGTGGCACCCGTCCCATCTCGCGGCGCCGCCTGACACCTCGTGTACAGCAGCGGGATGGCTACGACATCATCATCACCCTGAACAGGGACGAAGACCGGACCGGCGACAAGACGGCCGCGACAGTCTGGGTTGACATCTCGACCACCTGCCCGGCGACCGGGCTGACAGGACGCCGCCTGACTAGGGCCACAGTGGCAGCTAGGGTTCAGACTAGTGCGGCATGTAGCCGCGCTAGCCCACAACTCGGAAGCCCCGTTCCCATTTGTAAACCGGCTCACTCCTTGACTATAAAAGGAGAGCTGGGTGCATGAGGCGAGGGGATCGGATCCCCGGATAGATAGACAACGGACGAATCCATCGAGAGATACACACGAAGAGGCTTGGAGTCTTTCTCCTCCCTCGTCAACACTTGTAGCTCCCCTCTGCAAGTCGAAACACGAACCACCCACGAACTGGACGTAGGGCATCGATTGCCTGAACCAGTATACATCTCGCCTCTCTCACAAAACCCTCGCCATCATAGAAGATTGTTAGGCGCCGTAGTTACAAATTTACTTGTCGGCCGGTTTCTTAACACCGACAGTTCTCTCTCTCAACCACCCAAGGTGAAGTGGAAAGCAAAAGCCCCATAAGGACTAAGGGAAAAGGTGAGTTACCATGGCCAACTTATTCAACTCAAGGATGAGTATCTCTGTTATACACTTGGTACCTTTGAGAAGTAGGCATTGTAGCAACTCCTGATCAACAACCTAAAGTCCTACTTCTTGCTCGGGACGAGCAAGGGGAAAGCTTGGGGGAGTTGTTGACGGTCGTTACGGACCAATTTCGACCGTCAATTAGCTCAATAAATGAGAAGGACTGAGCATTTCTTACACGCATTTTATTTAAGAATAACCTATTTCCACATGTACCTCTAGATTTTAGTGTGCAGGTGGAATAAGTGAGAAATCCAGGTGAAATCATGCCCCAAGGCGACGAATCAACACTTCTACAAAACAACGTTCGCCGCGGGAATACAACTTCAAGACAAAAAGGCCAAATCTCGCCAAAGTCCAACACAACCAAGGCCTAATGCACCTGGATCAGAGAAGAGCACCCAGAGGGGGAGCCACCTGGCAAAGCCCAGCCCAGGAGGGGCCAGGCACAGGTCGGCCGACCCCCCTTGGCCAGGTCGGCCGACCTGGCAGGGTGGCCCCCTGGGCCCACCTTTCTATGGCGGTTAGATACCGACCTCTGGAGGTCGGTTCCACCTGCATTAAATGCCACCGACCTGCAGAACCGCCTCCAGAAACCGACCTTCAAGGATTATATAAGGAGGGGTACCCCCCCCCCTCCTTCAAAGACACAACACAATACAAGGATCATTCCCTCCTCTCCTCACACTAGAGCTAGAGACTTTTCTAGGTAGTGCTAGGCTGAGTAGTGGGCTGCCTCATTGCTCCCAAAGTCTTGTGGAGAATTGGGTATAGCTCTTGTATCCCTTCTTTGTAAGACTTGTTCTTCATCTATGGAATACATTCGTTCATATACTTGTTATGTGCTTAGTAGTTTGATCGTGATCTTGCATGAGTGTTCGTCATTCGTTCATGTTCGTTCATCGTTCGTTCATCGTTCATCGGTGATCGTTCGTGAACATACATCGAGCGTTCTTCGTTCGTTCATACTTGATCATCGATTATTCTTGAACTTACTTGATTGATCGTCGTTCGTCGCTCGTTCTTGAGCGACGAACGCTTATGCATGACTTAGTGCTAGTTTTGATCCCTTTATCTAGTTCATGCTGGTTAGGCTAGTTGTTCTTATATTTTGGCATCGGGCTCTTTGTCCTGCAAAGGTGCTCTAGATTTATCACCCCGTCGATCCGAAGGGTTGGGGGTGCCTCGAGGGATCTAGAGTTGTGGTTAGTGACGCCGGCATGGTGCTGGGGTTGTCTCTCCACCCTTGAGTGTGTGCGTGTCCCACGGTTTGTAGAGGTAGGTGGCAGGAAGTGACAGCCCTGTCCATCCAAAGGAACCCTCCACGTTCGGGCACGGCATAGGAGTATGTAAATGCGCCGGAGTCGCGGGGCAGACCCTGCGTATGCCGGACCTCCCGAAGTTGCCTAGACATAGACGCTTGCTTGTTCTTGCATGACCTTAGATGTTGGGTAGAAGCTTGCACGCTATATGAATGTTGTACTCTTGGAGTGGTAGCTTACTAGTTTGACTTAGCACTGCTTAGAACTGTCTCTCGCCTTTTTATTAGAGAGAGTGGAATACCTTTGTGTGTGTCACACTATCCTCTACTATTGAACCTCACCCCTGTGTTGGAATGTGGTTATATCATCTATCATTTGTAACACCATGAACATGAGTACTCTTAACGACCATGTCTTCCTTTGGGAAAATATAAATACGATACCCTTGGAATACTCTCGGGTGAAATGCTACAACGGGTTATCCGTCCGCTTGCGGATATTCATTCAACATGACATGCCTTATAATTCATATCTTGTACTTGTTACTAGACGTGGATTATTTGGTTAAATAGTGCAAGTGACTAAAACCATAACCCCCGGCGTCTCCCGCGGTCGCGTATTTTCTGCGTGACCGTAAGAGACGCCAACAGCTATCTCAGTTCCTGACTCAACCATGCGCCAAATTCCAGCCCCCAGCAAGAAGAGGATAAGGCCATTGAAGAGGATGAGGGTTTCTGACAGGTAAGCCTTTTATGGCAACCTTTATTTTATTCTTTTGCCTGCTAAATTGCTTTAGCTGACTGAGCTTAACTTGATCTTTTCATCTGACAGCCTTCCTACCGAAGAGGAGCCGGTGATGACAGCTGAGGAGATTGTTCCTGTAGGAAGAGATATGGATGTCGAGACGAACGTGGAGAAGACTGTAGTCACAGAGCCGACGCTCGCCCCTGATGGTGGTGGCCAAGAGAATCCAGAGGAGACCAATCAAGAAGTCGCCGAGTCATCAGCTCTGGTACTCCATCCTTCTCCATCGCCTGTGGTGGAAGCTCAGATGATGAGCCGAGAAGACCCATTAGTCAACCGGTCTCAAAGCTTGGGCGGTGCCAGCTCTTCTGGGCCTGACATGGAGGTTGAAGATCTTCCTCCTCCTACTATTGAGTTTAACCCAGCCTTGTTTGAATTTAAGGAGAGCCAGAAAAGATCTGGGAGCCTTTCTTTCGAATTTGCTGGAGAAAAAGTAGTCATTAACGAGGAGGAGGATGAAAAATAATTTGACCTATCAGAGAACCAGCTGATTGACTTGATTGACACTCAGCAGGTGAAGTTTTTGACTTGCCTTTCCTTTTGCACTAAAAAGGAGTCAATGCTTATCATGTGTGATTTTTACAGAAAATTATTACTAAAACCCGAGAGAAGACTAAGTTCTTCAAAGTTTTGAAGTCTGCGGCCGACTCGCTCCATGAAGACCTGACTGCTAAGCAGCTGAAGATCCAGGAGCAACAGGAGGAGCTGGCTAGACTGAAGGCTAAGTTGTCAGCTCCTCATAAAGAGAGAGCTGAGTTTGAACTTGCCCTTGCAGGTAATGCTTTGGAGCCATTACTTGTCAGGTTTTCTGAGTGTGCGGACTCATCTGACTTGTTTTGTTTTGTTTTGTAGCTCAACCCAAACTGACCAAGGATGACCTGGACGAGCTCGAGCTGTTGAGGAGGAATGCTCCTTTGCTGAGAGAAAGCGTGACCAAAGCAAATCTTGAAGCTGAAAACAAAGCTAAGGCCTTATCGGCAGCTCTCCAAGAAAAGGACGCCCTCAAGGTTGAACTGGACAACTTGAGGACTGACTCGGACCTCCTCCTTACCGAGAAAGAAGAGATTCAAGGTAAAGGTCATGAATAAAGGTCTTTGACCAGTTTCTTATATCTTTGCTGAAAGACTTTGATTTTGCAGGTGAATTGATGACTTTGAAAGGAGAAAACACTTCTCTCATTCAAAGTGCCAAAGCTGTCTGCCAGTTTACTTGGCCAGTGCCTGAAGAAATGCCCGAAGGTCCTCTGCATGCAACGCTGGCACAAGTCCCTGAAGCACTGAGAGCTCATTGCAAGTCAGTCGCCGAGTATGCTGCTCGTCATTCTTTAGGAGTGGTCAAGTCGCTGTACCCCAAGATTGACTTGGCATCTTGCAAGGAGGGATATGCCAAGGGCACAACCATTGAACGGGCAAATCAGCTGTCAATGGAGGCCGGTAGTTGTGCAGAGGAGTTGGTGAAGGATGTTCCTTTGTCGCCATAGTTAGGGCTATTAGGGATTCCTGTAAATAAAACAATTAAGTAGTCATATGCAGGATTGGATACTGAATATTTTGATGCCACTAAGCTCTTGAGGTGGCCAGGTGATTAATGATTTGCTTTTTGTCGTTAACTGTCTTATGTTTATGCACTCTTAGCCGTTCCAGCAGTATTAGACCGTGGGTCATCATATGCGTAGGAGTTAGCATGGGAGTTTCACGGTCAAAGCAGTTGTAACAATTTATGTATGATATGAGATGAACGTTTGTCTGTCGGAGTTTTCTGTAGACTGTTTTCAGAGACCTGTTGCCTCCTTATGTTTATGCACTCTCCGTTGGAGCTTCACAATCACTACTACAAAACATGGTTTTTGTAACACATATTTGTAACACAAATAAGAATGTGTTACAAAAATATTTCATAGTAACACAAGTATTGTGTTACAGAGTTTGCTTGTACCACAAATGCTTGATTTGTTAAAATGTGTTACAAATAATTATTCTAGTAACACAAAAATTGTGTTTCAAGAAAAGTGTTACAAAGAAATCAATGTGTCTAAACATAGCAAGCCTTGAACTCACAGTAACACAAATAAATGTTACTGTTGTGTGTTACTACAAGCCTTAGTAACACTTTTCTTAGACTATAGTAACATATATTCAAATAATTTATAAGTTAAAACCAATTAAGGATAACTTCATATCATAAATGCATGTGTAGCGTAGTGGAAACTTAGTAACTTAAAGAAGGTGAGGTCCTGGGATCAAATCCTAGCAACCACTTATTTTTTGATTTTTTTATTTGTGTTACAACATTAATATTGTAACACAATTTATTAGACATAGTAACACATTCACATGCGTTGCTACATTATTGTTGTAACATATTTTTTCACAAGTTGTAACACATATATGTGTTACACTAGAATTTGTTCTAGTAACACCATCATATGCATCACTTAATTTTTGTGTTACTATAGGTCTCTGTAACACTTTTTTCTAACTTTTATAACACATATATGTGTTACTAAAGGCCTGACCTGACGTAGTGAATCAGGATGGGCAAGGCTTACTTAGTCATTCAGAAGAGATCCGAGACATATACTCATGTATTGATTAGCCCCCTGGCTCTGTTGTGTCTAAGGTAGTTGGTCATAACAGAGCCAAAGATGAAGCAAACAAGAAGGGATTTCATTTTATTCATGTGAGGCATAAATAAGGCTGTTGTACAAGTATGAGTTGCAAAAAAGCATTAAACAAAGAAGCGACGTAGCTGATCAATGTTGTGTGTATGTGGGAGAAGATGCCCATTCTCTCGGTGCAGTTTGTACGATCCAGGCCGAGTGACTTCGTGCACGACGAAAGGTCCTTCCCAAACCGGTGATAGCTTGTGTCGGCCTTCGGTAGACTGGATCTTCTTGAGAACGAGGTCACCTACTGAAAAGGCGCGATCTCAGACTCGGCGTTGGTGATAACGTCTCAGCTTCTGAAGGTATACCGCGGACCTCCGAGACGCGTTTTCTCGCAGCTCTTCTAGTTGGTCAACGGATTGAGTTAGCTGTTCGTCAGATGGCTCCTCTCGATAGTTGGTTACTCGGGGGGATCCAAATTCGAGTTCAGAGGGGAGAACTGCTTCTGCTCCGTAGACCAGCAAGAAAGGCGACTGTCCCATAGGATGGGTAGGAGTGGTTCTGAGTGCCCACAATACCGCTGGGAGCTCTTGAACCCATCTGGAAGCGTAAGACTTAAGTCGGTTGTACAAGCGAGGTTTTAGTCCTTGCAAGACCATACCATTGGCTCGTTCAACTTTCCCGTTGCTTTGAGGATGGTAAGTGGAGGCGTGGCACAATTTGATGCCGACGTCCTCGCAGAACGCATCAAACTCTTTGTTCTTGAAATTGGTGCCATTGTCGGTGATGATCCTGTTGGGAACGCCAAACCGGAACACTATGTCTCTGACAAAGTCAATTGTCCGGGAGGCGCTCAGGTCACGTATCGGCACTGCTTTGATCCACTTGGTAAACTTGTCCACCATAACTAAGAGGTGAGTGAATCCACCTTGAGCCCTTTTCATAGGCCCAACCATGTCAAGCCCCCAGACCGCAAAAGGCCAGGTGGGAGGTATGGTTTGTAGTGCTTGTGCCGGCATGTGTATTTGCCGTGCGTAAAACTGACAGCCTGTACATTTTTGAACAAGGCTGGTGGCGTCGGAAACTGCTGTTGGCCAATAGAATCCTTGCCGATAAGCTTTCCCAACTATGGTGCGAGATGCTGCGTGGTTACCGCATACACCCGAGTGGATATCCTGGAGAAGCTGCTGGCCATCTTTCCGAGTGATGCACTTCATGTAGATGCTGAGTCCTTCGACATCTCTTCTGTCGGCACTTTTTTGGAACAACTCGCCATCGATGACTTTATACGCCTTGCTTTTTCTGAAGAGAGGTTCATACTCCTCCTTTTTGCTAGGGAGTTTTCCGTGTTGTATAAAGTCAAGGAACGGGAGTCGCCAGTCTTCTTCTTCCGGGTTCTCGGAGATGTCTACAGCCATGGCTTCCGCATCAGGCTGTGGTTGCAGCGGCTCCTTTGGTGGAGCTTCCGGATCCTTCTTGATAGAGGAGGCGGTAATGACTTCCATGAAGACTCCTGGGGGAACAGGTTCCCGGCCGGAGCCTATGTTGGCTAGTCGGTCTGCTTTTTTGTTATGATCTCGGTGGACGTGCACATAATCCAGTCCTTCGAACTTGTCCTCAAATTTATTGACCGCTTGAACGTAAGCTATCATGTCCTGGTGAACACAAGACCAGTGTTTCTTGAACTGGTTGATAACCAGGAGAGAATCGCCCCGTACTTCGAGATGTTGGATGCCGAGTGATGCAGCTATGCGTAAGCCGTGCAAGACGGCTTCATACTCGGCGGCGTTATTTGAGACTTTAAAACGTAGTTGTAGGGCATAACTCAACTCATCTCCACTAGAGGAGATTAGTAGGATGCCTGCTCCGCCGCCTAAGAGTTGCAACGAACCATCAAAATACATGACCCACTCTTCGATCTTTTCGGATTTAGGAGGAAGTTGGGTTTCAGTGTACTCGGCTACAAAGTCAGCGAGAGCTTTCCCTTTTATAGCCGTTTGAGGCTTAAATGAGAGTTCATAGGTACTTAACTCAATGGCCCACGTTGCGATTTTGCCGGTCGACTGTTTATTCTTGAGAACATCCCCGATGCCATGAGAGGTTATCATGGTAATTGGGTGATCTTGGAAATAGTGGATCAGCTTTCGGGAGGCCATCAGCAACCCGTAGGTGATCTTGTGGATGTGCGAATACCTGACCTTTGAATCGGACAGAACTTCGCTGACAAAATATACCGGTCTCTGAACTTTCTGAACTTGGCCGGCTTCTTCTCTTTCTACGACGAGGGCAGCGCTGACTACATGAGTTGTCGCTGCGACGTAGAGGAGAAGAGGCTCGTGTGGGTCCGGAGGGACTAAGGTCGGAGGTGAACTCAGAAACTCTTTTAACTGGACAAAAGCATTCTGAGCTTCCTCGTCCCATACGAACTTGTCTTGTTTTTTGAGGAGTTTGAAGAACGGAAGTCCTTTTTCACCAAGTCGTGATATGAAACGGCTCAGAGCCGCCATGCACCCCGACAACTTCTGGACATCACGCTGGCACTCCGGGACCGGCATCTTCAGTATTGCTTCGACTTTCTCGGGATTAGCCTCGATGCCACGATGGGTGAGGATATAGCCGAGTAATTTGCCGGATGGAACACCGAAGACGCACTTGTCGGGATTGAGCTTCATTTTGAATTCTCGCATGCATTCAAAAGTGGCTCGAATGTCTTCGATAAGGTCATCTTTGTTCTTAGTCTTGATGGCCACATCGTCGATATATGCCTCGACTTTGCGCTGCTCAAGAAGACGGGCCAGGCACTTCTGGATGCAACGTTGATATGTTGCTGCCGCGTTCTTGAGACCGAAAGGCATTGTTAGATAACAATAAGCGCCAAAGGGAGTTATAAAGGACGTTTTGAGACAATCCTCCTCTTTGAGTCGGATTTGGTGGTAGCCAGAGTAGCAATCATGGAAACTCAATAATTGACACCCAGCAGTGGAGTCTACAACTTGATCTATTCTAGGGAGCCCAAACGGATCTTTTGGGCAAAACCTATTGAGATCTGTGTAATCAACGCACATGCGCCATTGTTTATTCTTTTTCCTAACTAATACAGGATTAGCGAGCCAGTCGGGGTGAAACACCTCCTTGATGAAGCCGGCTGCTAAAAGCTTAGTTACATCATTTCTAATGGCTTCTCTGCGGTCTGGCGTGAAGCGTCGCTGTCGTTGCTTGATGGGTTTGGCCGTCGGGTCGACGTGAAGAGCATGCTCGGCAATTTCCCTGGGGACTCCTGGCATGTCGGAGGGTTTCCAGGCGAAAATGTCAATGTTGTCCCGTAGGAAACTGACGAGCGCGAGTTCCTATTTAGCATCCAAAGATGTCCCGATGTTAGCCGTCTTTGTGGGATCACTCGGATCGAGAGTAATCTTCTTGGACTCGGGTTCAACGGGTTGGACGCTGGATTTGGAAGCCTTCTTTGAAGGGACCGAGTTATCCGCGTTATTGGCGTCTTCTTCAAGGCCGAGCATTGCCTTGCCGAGTTCTGCCTCTTGGGTCGCCGCGAGCTGGAGTGACTCGGCTTCACAAGCATAGAAAATCTTAACATCAGAGCGGAGTGTAATGACTCCTTTTGGAGCTGGCATCTTCAGAACTAGGTAAGTATAGTTCGGAATAGCCATGAACTTGGCTAAAGCTGGCCTGCCAATGATGGCGTGGTAGGCTGACTCAAAGTCAACTACTTGGAAGCAGATGTATTCTTTCCTGTAATTGTCGGGATTGCCGAACTAAACAGGGAGAGTAATCTGTCCGAGTGGTAGGGCTGAGGTGCCCGGGATGATCCCATGGAAGGGGGAGTTACTCGGCTGGATACTTGACCTTGGGATTTTCATATCGTCAAGCGTTTTGACAAATAGGACGTCAAGAGCGCTCCCTCCATCTATGAAAACTTTACTCAACTGGACTCCATCGATGATCGGGGAAAGGATCAAAGGATATCTGCCCGGCTTGGGGATGTAGTCTGGGTGATCTCGTCGATCAAAGGTGATAGGTACTTCGGACCACCGTAGATAATGAGGTGCATCAACCGAGATTGTGTTAACGGCTCGGCTGGTGAGCTTCTGCTTGTGTTTGGACTCATATGCATCTGGACCACCAAAGATGTGGAGGCATTGCTTAGGTTCTTGGTAACCATCTTGGTCATCCTCATCCTCAGCCTTTGGGTCTGCCTCGGTCTTCTTGTTGGTGTAGGTCATGAGCCCCTTGAGCTTCATGCAGTCGCGGAGTTTGTGAGAACTCTTTGGGCCGCCATGAAAGATGCAAGGCTCGTCGAGGAATTGCTCATAATTGGTGGGCTCTCGGGGCCCACGCAGCTTCTGAAACCGGGACTTGTCGGCTACAGCGACTAGATCGTCGCCCTTGCGCTTCTTGTCCTTCGAACCTGATCCTTCGGGTTTGTCCGACTTGTTCTTGCCATCTTGGCGTCTGCGGTAGGAGTCTTTGTCGCGCTCAGCGCATAACTCATTCCCCGCAGCGTATGAGTCGGCTAAGGCCAGCATCTCTCTAACAGAGCCGGGATAGCCTTGACCCATCTTGTGGAGTAAAGGTTGGTCAGTGCAACCATCGATAAAGGCCGAGATGACCTCTGTCTCGGTGATGCTTGGTATCTCGTTCTTCTTCTGCGAAAAACGCTGGATGAAGTCCCGAAGGGACTCGCCCTCCTTTTGCTTGATCATCTTGAGATCTCTGCTTTTGGCGGGTCTTTGTGCCGTTGGCTTGTAGGTATCAATAACTGTGTGGCGGAGCTCATCCCAGGAGTTGATAGACCCGGGTGGCAAATTAGCTAGCCGACGTCTTAACGGTGGAGCTAGCATGATGGGAAGGTAGCAGGCCATGACAGCTTTGTTGCCGCCAGCAATGTTTACGGCGAGAGAGTAAGTATTCAACCACTCGGCCGGATCTCTTTTTCCATCGTACTTCTCAACACCTGGCAGGCGCATTGACTCGGGGAATCGCGCCGAGTTGCGGAGCCATCGGGTGAGAGCTTGTAGTCCGTCGATGTCGGCTGAGTCATCATCCGAGTGACGGTCGTTGCGTCGGGGAGAGCCGCTACGGCGTGGAGGTGTGTCTCGGCGTTCATCGTCGCGACGGCGCCTGTCATGGTCATGGTCGTGGTGTTGGCGATGACCGTCATGGTAACGATCTTCGTCACGGCGTCTTCTCTCCTGATCGAGGTCCTCTTGGTTGCGGCCGTTCCTGCACTGGCCATCTTCTCGGCGATCTTCTCGGCGTCGGTCGTCCCGATGTCTGTCGTCATCACGACGCCGGGCGTCACGGCGGTCATTGTCGCAGTCCCGCTCTTCTTCTTGTCGGCGGTATTCTCGCCGTGGGGCCTCTCGAGGAGGCGTGTCCCGGGGTGGAGTTCTCCTTGGTGGCGATCGCGCTGGCGGGGTTGGTGACCGGTTAGGGGAGCGACGTCGCGGCGAGCGGGATCGTCTGGGTGACCGTCCGATGCCGAAGCGATCATAGTCATCGTGTCGTGCGCGTTCTGGATCTTCTGACCTTTGGCGGCGTATGGCGTTGATGTCTCGGCGAGCATCAAACCCAGGTCGGGCTATCACCTGGCGGTGAAGATTCTGCTGGGGAGGTGCATCCACGGCTGCCGGAGTTCGTTGCCGGTTGTCACTCAGATTTTCCAGGAGCCTGCGCCTTCTGTTGGACGATGAAGAGCTGGGGGCCCGAGAAGGAGTTTGACTCCTCAGGAGGGTGACAGCTTCGGCGTAACACTTGGCCTTGTCGAGCAGAGGCGTGATGGCTGCTGGCGAGAAGTTTGGATCGTTTATGGCCGCCTCGACTTGGTCGAGGATGGTCCTATTGGCAACCATGTTCTGCTCCGGTGTCCGAAAGGCTTGATGACCGTTGACGTCAACGAAAAGTGAACGTTGGAGATCGCGAGATCTGCCGTTGTTCCTTCTTCTAGGAGAACGAGCGTAGTCGTCAGGATTTTCGTCTTCTTCAGGTATCGTGCCAAGGGCACCTTGATTGTTCAGTCGGAATTGGTGAGCCCGAGCTGCGGCTGCAGCAGAGGACTCGGCGTTCATTGCCGTTAGGACCGCCGCGGCTGCTTCATCAGCTGCTGTCGTGGCTGCCGGGGCAGGAGTGATGGTGTTTGCTGCTGGTGGTGGTCTTCCCGGCGGGGGTCCGGGTAAGTTGGCCGCGTTGCCGTCTTGAGCGGTCAGATCGCCTATTACGGCAAAGCACTCATACGGCATGGGCGAGGATGAGCCGTCCGAGCTGTAGCCCGCGTTGGTCGCTTGATCTGTCGGCTCGTACATGGAATCCCAAATTGAGGTATCATAGGTGTCCATGTGATCTTCCCGGATGCAAGCAACCAGTTGAAGGACATGTCTCCCTCTGATGCTAGTAGATCCTGCACGTCTCCCCGGAGAAAAGTATCAGCAGAATTACGTAAACCGAAGGGAAACATACCATAGCGCTGAGCCGGATAGTAAATCAAGCTTGGCCAGTTGGATCTGAAGCGGATGTTCTCCAGAGCAGATCTTATCTCGGCTGCCGAGTAGTCTGAGTAGGACTCGATCTGGAGCCTGGAGAAGCCGGACTCTAACTCGGGAAGAGAAGAATCCGACTCGATTTCGACCCCGGTAGTCGGCGAGTTGACGGGGACGAGGTTGCCGATGTTGTCGGCGACGAACTCCAAGCTCCCGAAGCTGAGCCGAGCGCCTGGAGTAAAGTTGTTGACAAAGCGATCCATCGTACTCGACGGAGAGGATCCCGACGCCTCCCCTTCCTGGCGCGCCACTGTCGAGGTTATAGGACCTCGATAGATTTGTTATGGGAGCGAAGGGACCAAGAATACGATGGTGAACACGAAACAAGGAGTTTAGACAGGTTCGGGCCTCCCGGAGGATAAAAACCCTACGTCCTGTATGTCGTGGTATTAATTGTGTGTGTTTGAGAGGAGATCCCTGCCCGCCTTATATAGTCGGGGGTACAGGGTTACATGGAAAGTATCCTAGTCGGTTACAACATGGAAATACTTGGAGTACAAGTCAAGAAACCCTTTGAGGTCACGCCGAGTAGTAGAACCTTCCAACTCTGCATCGTGGGCTACTCGGTCCTTTCTGGGCTAGTCCGACTACCCTTGTCAGGTTACTCGGCCCTTTGGTCTTGAGGGTACCCGGGGGTCATGGTAACGACAGGGCTCCAGGAGGCCCAGGCAGAGCCCGCCGGCGCCGCCGGGTTTCTCGAGGCACGCGATCAGGCCGGTGTGGGCGGCGACCGGGAGGAGCTTGAAGGCGGCCACGTAGTGCCCGCAGATCCTGTCCCGAAGGGCGTCTCTGAGAGCGTCCTCGCTGAGGAGGGCGCTGCCGTCGTGGACGCACGACGCCGGCAGACGGCGGACCTTGCGCACGCCGGCGGCGCTGCGATGGTCCACCGGTGGGGGCAGCAGAGCATCCGTATTGTAGCCTTGGTCGGGGCAAGGGACCATCACTACGGGAAACCCGACATTTGCCGAGTGTCGAGGTCTTTGCCGAGTGTATTTTTTCAGGCACTCGGCAAACAAGATCTTTGCCGAGTGCCTAAAAAAACACTCGGCAAAGATTTCTTTGCCGAGTGTAAAAAAAAAACACTCGGCAAAGATGGGTTTGCCGAGTGTTTTTTTTGGCACTCGGCAAAGATTAAAAACTTTGCCGAGTGTCCCACCTTGACACTCGGCAAACATGGGTCTTTGCCGAGTGCTTTTGGGGTACACTCGGCAAAGATGGCTCTTTGCCGAGTGTTTTCCCTATTACACTCGGCAAATAAAATTTTAATTGATTTTTTGATGTATTAAATTAATTCAAATCAAAATATTTTAAACTACAAAGTTGTATAACTTCTTAAGATCTACACTTTTTATTTTGGTCAATTCTTCATTCGACAAAAAGCTATAAAATTTATTCACAAAATCTATATCTCCTATATAGTTTCATGAAACTATAAGAGGGATATATAACATTTGTGAACAATATTACTATCACTATGTCGGATGAATAAATAACCAAAATAAAAGTTGTAGATCCTCAGAAGTTATGAAACTTTGTAGTTCAACACTTTTTAATTTGAATTAATTTTGCTAACGAAATAGAGGTTTGAATTTTCTTAAATTTGAATTTTGAATTTTTCAAACGACCATAGATGGAGAAATGACCAAAATGAAAGTTGTAGACCTCAAAAAGTTATGAAACTTCATAGTTGACAACTTCTTTATTTGAAATCATCTTGTCAACGGAAACTTAGTTTGAAAGAGTTAAAATTTGAAATTCAAAATTTTCAAATGACCTCAAATGGTAAAACGACCAAAATAAAAGTTGTAGACCTCGAAAATTTATAAAACTTCGTAGTTGACAACTTTTTGATTTGAATTCGTTTATGTCTTCAAATAATCAATTGACACTCAGTTTAGTATAATATGTTTAGAATCAAAAGGGAATATGAGCACATGTGATGCTGTGGTGTAGTGGTAGAGAGAGTTTCACGCGAAGAAGAGGTCATGGGTTCGAATCTCACCAGACGCGAAGTGTGCAAAAAATACTGCGACTTGCTAGTTGATGAATTGGAAATGGTGGCTAGCCAGCGGGGGCTTTCCCTTATTAAAAAAAAATATTTTTGCTATTTTTTCGGGATGTTTTTTTAATTCAAATTTTGCCGAGTGTATGTCTTTGCCGAGTGTATTATAGCACTCGGCAAAGCCTTTGCCGAGTGCCCGACAGAAAGCACTCGGCAAAAAGCCCTTTCCCGACCAGAATTTGCCGAGTGCTATTTGCCAAGTGTTATAGTGGCTTTGCCGAGTGCATCTAACACTCGGCAAACTACAGATTTCCCGTAGTGCATGGACGACATGCCGCCGGCGAATGGAACCAGCTGGTCGGGATTGCTTGGATCGATAATGTGCGCGCGCGCGTGGGTACGTACAGGAACGTCCGTGGTATAGTAGGATCCCCTAAGTCCAAACTGAGTCGGTTACAATTTATGTTTTTTTTCAGCCTCAAATACAGTCAGATAGCTTTTTTTTTCTAGATGAAAGAAGAATTGTATTAATTTGTAGCTAAGTACATTTTCAAGTTACAACACTACGGGAAAGCCACTATATGCCGAGTGCTGGACAGTTTGCCGAGAGCTTTCTGTCGGGCACTCGGCAAAGATCCTATTTGCCGAGTGCCAAAGGCCAGGCTCTCGGCAAAAAGAGAGCACACGGCACACTTCCTGTTTGCCGAGTGCCACAGGAGAAGGCACTCGGCAAACAAACTAAAGCACTCGGCACACTTTTGGCCCTCGGCAACTCGGGCACGTGCCATGCACGAGCCGGCGCCGTTAATGTTTGCCGAGAGCCGGACGTGAGGCACTCGGCAAACATTTTTTTTTCTTCAGTTTTGGCCACAAATTTTGTCCTGACGTCTATTTATGTATGAATGTTACTTATTGTCAAAATTTGGTATTTTTTCTGATATGTTTGTTATATTTAAGTTATTTATTTCCTTTAAAGTATTTATTTAAGATAATTCGAATTTGAACTACAAGTGATTCATATATTGAAATATAGTGATTCAAAAAATGATATTCATATTTCTAAGTCTAATGTTAGGCCATAACCATGAAATGAACGGAAAATAATCGCATATTGTACATAAAATATAAGGGCGAACATTGGGTCAAATAGTACTTTAATTTTATAAAATTCAAACAAAGTCTAAAAATTACGAGACTAGTCCTAGTATCATGAAATCATACATGGAGGCCATGGTAAATTGTAAAAAAAGTTTCGCAAAAGTTGTCACGTACATTGTTTACAAACCGAAGCATCCTCGAAGAAGATCCATAAACTTATGAAGTGATTGTTTAGATTTCGAACCAAAACAACGGTCATAATATGGTTTGACCTTAAATTTATTTTTATAGATAACAGATGATATGAATTGTATCATGACAAAATTTGGCTATTTTTTGAATTTATTTCGAATTTCTATATTTTTTTAAGCTCATGTTGAAAATGTTTGCCGAGAGCCGGTCCCACAGCTCTCGGCAAACAAAAATATTGCCGAGTGCCTAATGTTTGCCGAGTGCTTTCAGATCTAGCACTCGGCAAACTTTGTATCCATTGACTTAGGCGCGGGCTGTCTTTCCTTTCACCCTCCCTTATCTTCTTCCCTCACCGCACGCCGCGCTCCACCCGCGCCTCACCCGCGCCGCCGCGCCCTCCACGCCCGCCGCGCCCTCCACCCGCCGCGCCCTCCACCCACGCCCGCCACGCCCTCCACCCGCGCCGTCGCGCCCTCCACCCGCGCCGCCGCGCCATCCACGCCCGCCGCGCCCCAATCACCGCGCCCCGCCCGGACGCCGCCACCACCCCGCCCCGGCGACGCCCCGCCACCGCGCCCGCCGCGGCGCTCGGGGCACCGCGCCGTCGCCCCTCCTCCACCGCGGCTGCCCGACTCCGACGCCCTCCCTCCTCCACCGGCTCCCCCGACACCGACGCCGGCCTCCCCCGACACCGACGCCCTTCTTCTCCGGCGCCGGCGTGTCCGGCCACCGGAGCTGCCCTGCTCCCCGCCCCCGGCCACCTCCCCGTCCACCGGCGCTGCCCCAGCTCCCCGGCCCTCGTCCAGCCCCGCCTGAGCGCGCCGCCGCCGTCGAACGCCGCCCCGTCCACGTCACCGAGCACCTGCTCCCCGTCGCCGACCACCTGCTCCACCGCCCCCTGCTCCCTGCCCCCTGTCCACGTACAGGTGAGCTGAAATGCCATTTTTTTTCTTCTTTTTCTCATTGTGCAGTGGTGAATGCAATTTTGAATTGCTATGTATGCAAATATGAATTGTGTTGTATGCAAATGTTAGGTTAAATTGAATGTGAAAATTGATTGAATTTCTTTAGTGCGAAATTTGATTGAATTGCTTTTGTGCAAAAATTCAAAATGTATGCTAATTTTGAATGCGAGAATTGATGAAATTCTTCCGTTTATTTGTATGGAATGAAATGGAAAATATGAGTAATTGTTCATGCTTTGTCATCAATTCGATGTGGTATCCGGCCATCGTGTCGTTGATTTTAATTGGATTGTTCTTGCCGGCCATCGCGCCATTGTTTCCTTGCAGGTTTTGGGAACCTCACCGTACAAGGGAGGTGCTGTCAAAATTTTGAATTGACAGCTTTATGTTTCGTTCTTTGCAGGATAGGAGAGGCTTTTCCACTGTCTTCCACTCGTCACTTTGCGGGACAACAAGGTGAGACATAAAAGATCCCCCCGCTCTTTTTCCATTTCTGTTTCTAGGTAACGCGTAACTTAGTTAGGCGTCTCCCGTTCGAAATAGATACAGTTGGAGATATGCCCGAGGGTTGCATATCTATGACCGTATCTATTTCGAATTGTCCACGTTTCTTGGACAGCCCGAGGATGCGTAGATGGGGCTAGTTTCCATTGTCTATTCCGGTTTGAGACAGAGTTTCGGCCGCGCCTCCCTGTTGTTCTCCGGATACACAATCTCCCTTCCAGGACGTGTATTTGGAGAACAGCGGGGAGGTGCTGCCGAAATTCTGTCTCGGACCGGAGTAGACCTTGGAAACTAGCCCCATCTACGCATCGTCGGGTGGGATTAGGACCTATCTTCACCTATTAGACATTGTAGGCATCGTGTAGATGACAATGAATTTTAAATTGCTCCCTCATATGATAGAAGATGGATGACCGTGGGTGGATGTACACGGACCGCCCAAGGAAGGGTTCTGAAACAAGTGAATGGGTTGACAAGACCCTTGTTTTCTTGAAATAAGCATTTGCCAATGTCAGCAAAGGTGGAAAGACTTGGTGTCCCTGCAGCCGTTGCGGCAACACAAGGGAGCAGACAGAGGAGGAGATGGGTTTGTATCTTTGTAACTATGGATTTACGACAGGCTATACCCGGTGGGTCTACCATGGTAAAGCCCATAGATTGAGGAAGGAGGTCGTGAGACAACGCGTCGATGATTGTGATGCTGATGGCGGGGTAGGGGACATGTTATAGGACTATCATGAAGCCCGGTTCCGTGAACAACCTAGGGGGGAGGAGGAGCCAGAGGAGTCCGCAAAGCGCTTCTATGACATGTTTGAAGCGTCACAGAAACCTCTTCACGGGCATACCAGGGTTTCAAAACTGGATGCCATTGCACGTCTAATGGCCGTGAAGTCCCAGTTTAGCTTGAGTCAGAACGCCTTCGATGTTATGTTGACAGTTATTGCCAGCCTGCTTCCGGAAGGTCACATTCTACCAATGAGCATGTATGAGGCACAGAAACTGCATAGTGCACTTAAGATGCCATATGAGCAGATACATGCGTGCCCGAAAGGATGCGTCTTATTCAGGAAAGAGCATGCAGAAGCAAAATACTGTCCAAAGTGTGGGTCCTCTAGGTTCATGGAGGTAGACGCGGGTGATGGGCAAAAAAGGCAGCTCACGGTACCCGTGAAGATCCTAAGGTACCTTCCGTTCTTACCGAGGATCCAACGGCTGTACATGACCGAGGAATTCGCGAAACAGATGACATGGCACAAACTTGGAGTTCGATACAAGGCCGATAAGCTTGTACATCCATCCGATGGTAAAGCATGGCAACGATTCGATGAGATTCATGATATCAAAGCTCTAGAGGCTCGTAATGTACGTGTGGCCCTGGCAATAGATGGGTTCAATCCATATGGTATGGGGGCTGCCCCGTACAGTTGTTGGCCTGTGTTCGTTATACACCTCAATCTCCCTCCAGGCGTCATCTTTCAACGACAAACATTTTCTTGTCGTTGATAATTCCTGAAAACCCGGGAAGTAATATGTCTGTTTATATGGAGCCTCTGATTGATGATTTGGAACGTGCTTGGGAGGAAGGGGTATGGACATACGATAAAGCTACAAAGACAAACTTCATAATGTATGTTTCGTACTTCTACTCTCTGCATGACATGCCGGCGTATGGTTGTTTCTGTGGCTGGGGCGTTCACTCAAAGTTTCCTTGCCCGGTATGCAAGCATCTTGTGAGGTGGATTTGGTTGAAGAAGGGTGGCAAGTTTTCTTCGTTCGACCAACACCAACAATTCCTCCCTCCTGACCATCCATTCAGAAGAGACAAAAAGAACTTTACGAAAGTTGTCCAAGTTCTCAACCCTCCACCGCAGTTCTTGACAGGTGCTCAGGTCAGTGCTATGTTAGATGGTCTCAAGATCGATGAAAAAGATGGTGGTTTTGTGGGATATGGTGAGCTACATGCCTTCACTCAGATCTGTGGCTTGTATAGGCTTTCGTATATGAAAGATATCCTTCTTCCACATAACATTGACCTAATGCACGTTGAACATGGCATAGGCGTTCCACATAACATGGTTTTCGGAACAATCATGGACATTCCTGATAAGACAAGGGACAATGTTAAGGCAAGAGTCGATCAAGCTACTTTGTGCAATCGACCAAAGCTAGACATGGCGCCTCCTGCATCCGGCAAGTCATGGAGAAAACCTAAGGCGGATTTCGTCCTGACGAGGCCCCAAAGGAAGGAAGTACTAGAATGGTTCAAAACGTTAATGTTCCCTGATGGGTTTGCAGCGAATCTGAGTAGGGGAGTGAACTTGGCTACTATGCGAATCAACGGGGTCAAGATTCATGACTACCACATGTGGCTTGGGCGGCTTCTTCCCGTGATGGTTCGAGGCTATCTCCCTGATCATGTGTGGCAAGTGCTGGCAGAGTTGAGCTATTTCTTCCGCCAGCTTTGTGCTAAGGAGATATCACCTTCCGTGATTGAAGACATGGAAAAAATGGCGCCTGTGTTGCTCTGTAAGTTGGAGAAGATATTTCCACCAGGCTTGTTCACTCCGATGGTGCATATGATTTTGCACCTCCCGTATGAGGCTCCAATGGGGGGGCCTGTGCAGAACCGTTGGTGCTACCCAATTGAGCGGTGTCAAAAGGTTCTTCGAACGAAATGTAAAAATAAATGCAAAATTGAAGCTTCCATTGCAGAGGCACACGTTCTGGAGGAGGTGTCAAAATTCACAACAAAATACTATTCTGACAACCTTCCGAGTGTGCATTTTCCACCCCCTCGTTACAACGTTGACGAAAATGAATCGACCCTCAGCCTTTTCAAAGGGCAATACGGGCGCGGAGGTGAAGCGACCAATAAGAACTTGACATATCCAGAGTGGCGCACTATCATGCTGTATGTGCTGACCAACCTAAAAGAAGTGGAAATGTACATCAAGTAAGTTATGAACAAATTTCATAATTACACATCTATCCCATTTGTTCCACATCCAACCCACTTGTTCCTCATTGCTACAGGGGATTTCTTGATGTATTCTGGCATGATGAAGTGCCTCCTACCGCACATGAAGTCGATACCCTTCTTTGCAACGGTGCAGGAAATGGATCGCCTGATTTCATTTCTTGGTTCAGACGGAAGGTATTTAGTATTTTCTTAGTATGACATTACAAGTTCCTCGTACGTGCGAATAATGTAGCTAACTATCCTGCTTGAACTCGCAGGCCCGAACCGAAGCGGCAATGAATGCCGAGTTAAGACAGGTTGCCAGTGGCTGTCTTTATGCGGTCAAGTCATTTAAAAGCTGATGTTAATGGGTACCGCTTTCACACAACAAGCTACGAGCAGAATCGGCCTAATCGTAGAACCACTAACACTGGAGTTTTTACTCCTGGTGACGATGGGGTCGAATATTATGGAAGAGTTGAAGAAATATACGAACTTTGTTTTGATGGTTGCAAGCCTCTCCCTCTTGTCGTATTCAAATGCCATTGGTTTGATCCTCAAGCAGTTAGACGGACCCCTAATCTTGGGCTAGTCGAAATTCGACAGTTATCCGTCTATGCAGGAGAAGATGTATATATTGTTGCTCAACATGCCACACAAGTTTATTATCTCCCATACCCGCGCCAAACCGACGACCGTCTCAAGGGTTGGGATGTTGTGTACAAGGTATCGCCACACGGCAAACTATCGGTCCCAAACAATGAAGATTACAATGTAGACCCAAACACATATGTTGACGGAGAGTTCTTCCAAGAAGATGGGCTAGAAGGAGGTTTTGTGATAGACTTAACCGAAGAGATCGAAATGAAAGTAGACAATGAAATGGTTGTTGAGGACGATGCTGGAGATGAGGTTCATAATGCGAACGACTTGAAATTACTTGAGCGATTACATTTAGACGACGAGGACATTCCGCCTACAGAACACGTGCAAGATGATATCGATTATAGTGATGATGAGGCAAACGATGCAGAAGATCCCGATCTTGATGATTATTTCTAATACATGTATGGCCCGTAGTAATTAATTTAATTTTTGCAATACTATGTTACTTTCTATTACATGTTATATTTATTTTGCATATATTTCGAAATGCTGATGGATTTAATCTTGTTAATTGCAGGTGATTGATCAAAGATGGTGGGCAAGGGTGGTGTGATGAGGACGGTCCAGTCGCTCTACCAAAAAGCGACTGGGAAGCGGTCTGCTGAGGGGTCTGGGAGCGGGAGGAGTCGAACGAAGGCTCGAGGCTGCAGAGGTGGCGACAGGCGTCGAGGGAGGGGGTCGAGGGCACTGTCCCCTGCTCCTTCCGTGCACGAGTCGGAGGAGGAGGAGGAGCGGGAGCAGGAGGCCTCGGAGGAGCAGCAGGAGCAGGAGGCCTCAGAGGAGCAGCAGGAGGAGGAGGCCTCAGAGGAGGACGGAGACGGGGAGGAGGAGGACGAGGAGGAGGAGGAGGACGGGGAGGAGGAGGCGTCGTCTGGGGACGTGCCGAGTGTGTGGGAGCACGGTTCCGCACGACTCCCACCGCGACCGATCCCTGTTGAGAGACGCCTGTTGGTTCGATCCAAAGGGAAGAAGTAAGTAACTTTAACTGTTAAGTCATTTGCTATGTTTAAAATCTCAATAGAAACTAATCATTGTCTTGATCACTTGGGCAGGGGCTGGGAGACGATCGTTCCGGGTGACCACAAGCGTCTTCCTGCCGGCATCCTTGGCCTTTTGTGCTGGAGACACTTTCCTGGCATGATGCCACTACGCGACGGGGGGGGGGGGGGGGGGGGGGAGGAGCCGGCCTTGACGTGGGCCCACTACAAACGCGTCGCTGACGTCCCAGACGAGGATGGGAGAGACTTTCGCACTGTGGCGGACCGGGTGGTTGGAGAGCTGTGGGTAAGTCTTGTTTGCATTGAATTGGTCAATACATCTCGTTCATTGGATATTCTTCAAATAATGAAAGTATACATCACGTGTATGTGCAGGATTTCTTCAGGGTCAAGCCGGAATGGAGTGACCGGGCGGTGCGCCGGGCGTACAATGCATGTCCTAAACTCATTACGGACATGCATTACGAGGCGCGCGTCCAGGCCGTGAGGAGCTACTACGCTAAAAAACTTGGTAGGAAGATTGACAAAAAGGAGGCTCGAACCATATGGCTGAGTGCAGAACAATACATGACGGTAATTTGACATTCTCATGTTTTCTATACTTGATTAAGTGCGCTTAATTTGATCTTCTCATAGTTTCACAATAACTAACATCTAACTTGGTCAAATGACGTATAGGTGATTCCGTGGTGGTGCGCCACTCATAAGGACTGCTGGGAATACTTTGTTCGGAGGTGGTGCGACCCCGAGTGGCAGAAGATGCACGAAGCTTGCCGGGTGCGGCGTTTGAAGATACCTGGTCTAGCACACCATCAAGGCAACCGTACCCTTGATGATTGCGTGGCTAGCTTGGTACGTGAATTCAATTCGTTGTTTGTAACGCTCAATTTTGCATAATTTCTAATCAGCTTTCTGTTTTCTTTACAGGATTTCGCGGGCGCATAAGGGTCGAGAGTGCCCCCCCCCCCCCCCCCCGGTTGATGGCTTGGGCATTGGCCCACAAGGGCAAGGCGACGTCGATCGAGGTCGACTACAACCCGGAGGACCCGCCCGAGGCGTACAGCAACGCCACCGTCCACAGTCGCCTCCGTCAGTACACCGAGATGGCTAGGGAGAAGCACGGGCCAGAGTGGAACCCGAGCACAGAGGATCTTGATGGAGAGATCATCATGAGGATCGGTGGAGGTAAGAAGCATGACCGGTACTGGATTGGAGACAGCACACTGGACACGGCCTCTACTCCCACCCTCTCTGAGATCCGAGCGAGGAGCTCGTCCTCAGCCCCGCCCATACGCCCACGGCCAAGCGCTGCACAGATTCAGTTTGACCAAGCCCAGGTTATTTCTATTCTATTCGTCGTTTCGTTGAATTTGACATATGTTGGCTTTGCATTGCAACATTGGGATGACATATTGTAGGCCCAGCTACGGGAGGAGATGGAGGCGAAGCTACAGGCACAGGAGGCGAAGTACCAGGCACAGCTGCAGGAACAGCAGGCGAGGTACGATGCGAGGCTGCAGGAACAGCACGCAAGGATGCAGGAGGACCTGCAGCGGCAAATGCAGATGATGTTTCACCAGTGGCACAGTAGTGGGATGCAACCGCCGCCACTACCTCTTCCTCCTCCTGTCGGCACTTCGAGTCCGAGTCAGGGCACTCCGGTGAGTCTATCTAAATCCTTGCAGTTTCATTTCTCACTTTCAAATATGATATCAAATGTTTCAGCTTGTATGCTTCTATCTGAAATCTTGTGTTAACCATGTAATATCTTCTTCTTGCAGAATATATCCGCTGGATCCAACAATCAGTCGGTTTCCTCTCCCAATGCTTGGTCACCGTTCCATCCTTTTCCTCACCCTCCGATGTAGCTTGTAGTTGTATTTGTACTTCAATTGCATGAACGAACTAGTTGTGCTTGTTTACATTTCATGAACTTGTGCTTGTGGACGTCAACTTGAACCATTTCTATGTATACTTGGAGACAAATATATGTTTGTGATGGATTTCTATGTGTTTATGGTGATTTCTATGTGTTTGTGATGATATATATGTGTATGTGATGATAGTGAGCATATATGTATGATTTGGTGTGATTTTGGTCCAGGTTGCAGTGATTTTAAACATTTTATTGCATTCTGTCGATTTTTTTTGCCGAGTGCCTCAGATTTTTGCCGAGTGCCAAACCTGAGGCACTCGGCAAATGTGCACTTGTTTGCCGAGTGCAGGAGCCTGGCACTCGGCAAACATTGGAAGTTTGCCGAGTGCCAGGGCCCAGGCACTCGGCAAACATTGGAAGTTTGCCGAGTGCCTCGCAGGTGGCACTCGGCAAATTTTTTTTGTTTGCCGAGTGCCTGACGTTAGGGCACTCGGCAAACCGTCTTGACGGCCATTTCCTGCCGTCACGTTGCTTTATTTTGCCGAGTGCTTTTTTGACACTCGGCAAACCCGACAAAAAGCACTCGGCAAACCCGGCTTTGCCGAGAGCTGTTTGCCGAGTGTTACACTCGGCAAACTCTTTGCCGAGTGTAATACGGGCTTTGCCGAGTGCCTCTGGCACTCGGCAATTATGGGCTTTCCCGTATAGCAAGCACTCTGTAAAATATTGAAATTACAACTAAGAGCACTCATTGCTTCAAAAAAAACTAAGAGCACTCAGCATATAGCTCCAAAACTCAATCTTAAACCTCTGTATGAAGATTCATATAGATCACTGCACTAGCAAACACTTAGCAAATAGACTGAGAACAAATGCCCAATGAATGGCAGCCAACATTTCTGTAGGCATAATTGAGCACAGTCTTCTTTCTTGTGTCTTCCTTCTTCTTCATTCTGGCACCGAAGAAGATGAAAAAACTAATCCCAAACATCACACTAGCCCACCATCATGATCAGATCTAATCACGATGAAACAGAGAAGGAGCCGGAGAAATTTATTCCATAGCGGCGGTATCGTCCTCGCCTTGATGTCGTCGTCCGGAACCCTAATTCTCTATGTTGCTATGAAGTTGCTGATGTCGTCGCCGCCATCACCATCATCCGTGCCACCATGTAGAAACCAAATCCACCCTACCTCATCGCTGTCACTGGAGAAGAATAGGAGGAGCCAAATCCCGCGGTCGAGCACCACTCCTCCCCCGCCTCCTTCCCTTCCCTCACCAATCACCACCCACTCTGACATTTGGCACCGCTCTCCCCTTCACGATCTCAGGCCGTCACGAGCTTTTGCAAGGGGGTACACCAAGGTGGTTGGCAACTAGAATGGTGGTTTGGATGCGTTTGGGCTAGATCCAGATAGGTTGGTAGAATTGTCCATGTCAGTGTTTTGGGCTTACCATGCAACCATTTGGTACTTGGGTTCGATTTGCACACTGGAAGTGGGAATCGGAAGGTTGCCCGGTCTCAAAGGAGGCCAGGGTATGCTTAACATTGTTTGATAGGTCGGTGTTTGAGATTCATGTAATGGCCGAGATTCGCGTCGGTGGAGAAGGAGTAGGCTGAAGTTCTGCCATGTGTTAGTTTCTGGTTGGGGCAGGTGGGAGAAGGGAGAAGGGAGAAAATGAGTCCGTTTTGAATCCATTTGAATCTACATCGTTGTTACAATTAATTCTACAAAATGAGATCAAATACGATTTTTTTTTAATTTTTAAAATTTTGAAATTTTCATCAACATTTTCATCAGCGAGGCGCAACAGTGCAATGCAAAAAAATCCACGCGAGAGCAAAAAATTGAAGCCGTGAGGCATCGAAAACATGCGACGCCACGCCTCGGACCTGTCGACGCCAACCAGTTGGGACGGTAGACGCCAACCAGTCGGACCTGTCGACGCCAACCAGGCCTCGCCGTCAGGCGGTGGCTTGGCGCATGGCGTCGGCCTGGACAGCATCGCTGCATGGGTGCTCTCCTTCTTCACCGCGGCCGTGTCGAGCGCCGGCGGCGTGGGCGGCGGCTCGCTGTTCCTCCCAATCCAGAACATCGTGGCGGGGCTGAGCCTGAAGCGCGCCACCACTTACTCGTCCTTCATGGTCACCGGCGGCGCCGCCTCCAACGTGGTGTACAACCTCGTCCGCACGGGCGGATGATCGACTACGACATCGCGCTGCTGTTCCAGCCGTGCCTGCTCCTGGGTATCATGACGAGCGAGGCACACATGGCTCACTGGAATGGAGTAGACGAGGGTTACGATAGAGCAGAAACGAGCGGTGCACGCGGACAGACGGTCAGCTAGCGATATGAACGTACAGACCTTGTCAGCACGAACTGAACTTTGCAAGATTCTCTGTATATATCAACGTCCTGCAAATATGATTCTGTATGAGATATGTAACATGTACATGACGCACCGTTGTCCTGCGGGTTCCTTCGCCTTTTTTCTAGTCAAATATATATTAAAAAAGACTACTGTAGCTAATTAACAAGACTGGCATCTCTATCTTGAGAGGAATAAATATGCTCGTGACTCGTCAGTCTGTCTCCCAAGCGACCCGTCACGCAAGTCCGTCCCGGTGAAAGTACATGAAAGACTCAACCGGGGCCCTAGCGGCCCGGCCTTCACGGCGGGCTGGCCAAAATGTCCCACAACCAAACAACGAAACGAAACCAAGTTAACCACTACTTTTCTTATTTGGTGTCATGGAATTTCCTAGAAAGAGGGTTGCTTTTGAAATTTTGGCTAAAAAGAAAATGAAAAATAAACCCAAACATCAACCGTGTGAAATGAACCCGCGCAGCTCCTTGGTCCAGTGCACAACCGCACAAGCCGGGGCAAGGGCAAGTAGCATCCGCACCGCAATCTCAATCTCACTTCCGCGATGTCTTCCCTAGCTTCCCCGAGGATAACGGTACCCACCACCTAAGAGAAATAGAGTGAGGAGAGGACCTAAAGTCATTGCCGTGAAAGAAAGGAAAGAACGGAGCCGTCGCCAGTGACCAGGACCAGCACTCGTTTCGCGCTCCAGGTCGCCGGCGCCTCTACATATATGGCTGCAATGCAATCGTCCATGACACACACCACAAGTTGCCCACAATGTTCGTCTCCGGCTGCTTATTTGTGCTGCTCCTGCGTTCAGCCGCGGCGTGGGCTGGGAGCAGCGGCGGCGACGAGCTCGCGCTCCTGTCCTTCAAGACCACGCTGTCGGACCCGGCCGGGTCGCTGGCCTCATGGAACACGTCCAACCGCGTCTGCGGCGGCAGCTGGAGCGGCGTGGTGTGCGGCCGCCGTCGGCACCCCGACCGCGTCGTCGCGCTGCGGATGAACTCACTGGGCCTCGGCGGACGCGTCTCGCCGTCTCTGGGCAACCTCTCGTTCCTGAGGTCCCTCGACCTCGGCAACAACAGCCTCGCCGGCCGGATACCACCACAGCTCGGCCGCCTGCGCCGGCTGCAGGTGCTGAACCTCAGCGTTAACGCCCTCGACGGAGACGTGCCCACGGCTCTGGGAAGGTGCACCCAGCTCTGGGCGTTGGGCCTCCGGTCTAACCGCCTCCACGGCGGCATCCCGGACGAGGTATGCGCCTTGAGAAACCTCGTGTACCTGGACCTTGGATCCAACCACTTGTCAGGGGAGATACCTGCGTCTGTGGCCAACCTGTCGTCCCTCCAGGAGTTGCGCCTCGGGTTCAACACGCTGTCAGGAGCCATCCCTCCTGGTCTGGGTGAGCTACCAAATCTCTCTGTGTTTTACGTCTACTTTAACAATCTTTCCGGGTCCATTCCTGACTCCTTGTGGAACATCTCCTCTCTCACGTTCGTTTCCTTCTACGGGAACGGTCTCAGTGGGACGATACCCACAAATGCGTTCGTTAACGTCCCTCGTCTCAGTTTCCTCATCCTGAGCAGCAACCAATTTCACGGCCAAATACCAAGTTCAATCGCTAATGCTTCTAGCCTTGTCAACTTTCAGATGGCATATAATTATTTCAGTGGCACTGTCCCTTCTGAGCTTGGAGGGTTGAAAGGTCTCTGGAGGTTAGCTCTCGTGTTCAATTCCCTAGAAGCTAGCGAGCCCAAAGATTGGAACTTCATGACTTCGTTGCAGAATTGCTCCCAATTGCAAACATTAGAGCTAGATTCTAATAATTTTACAGGGGAGCTCCCTTCTTCCATCTCTAATCTATCCATTTCTCTCCAAAAGTTGGGCCTCAGTGGTAATCAAATTTTTGGGGGCATACCCCAACACATAGGTAACCTTATCGGTTTACAAACTCTTGCACTAGAATCTAACAATCTCAATGGACCTCTCCCCTTCTCACTCAGTATGCTTCAGAGCCTACAGTATTTGTCCCTATGGAGTAACAATTTATGGGGGAACATCCAATTGATTGGAAATCTTACTCGACTACAATATCTGTATATCGGATATAATTCCTTCAATGGTAGCATACCAACTACAATGGAAAATCTGAAAGCCTTGCTGGAATTCGATCTCTCTAGGAACTACTTCACAGGCAGCATTCCTTCCTATCTGTTTGACATTCCCACGCTCACGCATGAACTAGATCTCTCCCACAATCTTTTAGAGGGGCCACTTCCACCTGCAATTGGTAATCTCAAAAGTGTCTCTTTCTTCCATGCCGAGTCCAACATGTTGTCAGGTGAAATTCCTAGCACTATTGGTGAATGCCAGCTTCTCCAGAATCTTTATCTACAAAATAATTCCTTGAGCGGTTCCCTTCCACAACGTTTGAGTGAGCTAAAAAACTTAGAATTTATCGATCTTTCAAGCAACAATTTGTCAGGTCAGATACCAAAGTTTTTAGGGACCATGAGCGCACTCACCCACCTAAACCTGTCCTTCAATAACTTCTCTGGTGAAGTGCCGACTTTCGGTCTTTTCTCAAATGTTAGTGCATTTTCAATCGATGGCAACACTAAGCTTTGTGGTGGCATCTCTGAGCTTCATTTGCCCCCATGTTCTTTTCAATTACCGAAGAAGAAGAAGGTCCTGGTGACACCAATTGTTGTTCCCATTGTGGCAACAATAATCATCCTTTTGTTCCTTTATTTCTTTCTTATCTGGAACAAGAAGAGATCCACAGAGAGTCCTTCAACAACTCCCATCATAAGCCACCCACACCTATCTTACTGGCAGCTAGTAAAAGCAACAGATGATTTCTCAACCGAAAACTTGCTTGGTGCTGGGACATTTGGCAGTGTGTATAAAGGAAAGCTACATGAGGACGGAGACGAAACTGCCAACTTGGTTGCTATAAAAGTACTAAGACTTCAAATTCCTGGAGCAGTGAAAAGCTTTATAGTTGAATGTGATGCCATGAAAAACATAAGACACCGCAATCTTGTCAAGATAATCACAGCTTGCTCAAGCATCGATTTCAAAGGGGATGACTTCAAAGCAATTGTGTTTGAATTCATGCCCAACGGAAGCTTAGAAGAGTGGCTTCACCCTGACACAAATAGCCAGCCAGGGGAGAGGCACTTAAATCTAACCCAAAGGGTGAACATACTCTTTGATGTTGCTTATGCATTGGATTATCTTCATTTCCATGGTGCAGCACCGATTGTGCATTGTGATCTGAAGCCAAGTAATGTGCTCTTGGACACTGATATGGTAGCACATGTTGGAGATTTTGGACTAGCCAGATTTCTTGCAGAGGGATGCTCGACTTTCCAACTAGCAACAAGCTCGATGGGTTTTCGAGGAACAATTGGCTATGCTCCTCCAGGTTAGCTTTTTCAGTTTGTTGTCAACTTCTATATCAATGAAACCGAGCATATAATAAAGTCGGTGCAAAAGGAAAAATAAATAAATAGCAAAAGTTATTTCATAGTCTCATCACTCATCATTCTAATCATCCAGTGCATATGCATCCTTATGGTTCTGCAATACAATTTTCGGGTGCATCATTTAGTTCAACGATCAACTCACGGTCCAGTCTGATTTTCTCTCATCACCCTTGTTAAATACAACAGAGTATGGTGCTGGAAATATAGTTTCAACTCATGGAGACATGTACAGCTACGGGATTCTTGTTCTTGAGATGATAACTGGAAGGAAGCCGACGGATCACTCATTTGAAGGTGTGTTAGACCTTCGAAACTACGTTGAGATGGCCTTAAACAGCAATATGACCGACATTTTCAATATGGACTTGCCCGAAGATCATGAAAATAATTGTGAAAACAGAAGAAGGTTGGACTCACAGATATTGCTACTTAAACTGGGTTTGCTTTGTTCTGTGGAAACACCATCCAGTAGAATGACAACCAAAGAGATCATCAAGGAACTGCATGTAATCAAAAATGCACTTGCTAACAAGGAAGAAGGTTCAACATAGAATGTGAGTCAAGATCTTCGGCTGTAGATCCAAAGAGCTTACACAGTATGTTATGATGTAAATTTAGAAGAATAATTCATGGATGCACGGTTCAAGTATAGAATGTAATAAAGCACTTTCAAACTATCATCTGTCATGCCTAAGTTGCCCGTCGGCATCTCTAGATATGAACTTATTAATTTGTTGCCTTGACGTTGTGATGCGGATATATATTCACAATAGAATCCACTGTTTTTGCCTCAATCCCGATATCCTTCCTCTCAATCTATTTTCTCCTTATTTTTGGTAATGTTATGACGGGACAACGTCAAGGAGATTGGAGGTTGGATGGAAGTAATTTGACGTTGTTGATCAATTACTTCCCTTCAGGAATTGTCTCACCTCAATCCCATTTGTACGCTCTGAGATATTAGTAAACTTTCGTTCTCGCTCTTTTTTTTGTATCGAAATCCAAAAAAAGTATATAAGCAGAGTCTTATAATGAGATCTCCAACGTTTCTATCAACCTTATCAGTTATCCGTCAACAGTATAGTAAAGATACTATGTAGAGCTTATCTCTGATCAGGGACCAAACAAGAACGCACAGTTGTACCTCGTCGGATTGATGTCCTCCGGGTGAAAACCTAGTCTCTTATTCAGGACCGACGGCTGTAGCGTCCCGCCTCCCCGAAGCTTGGCCCGCATACCTGGCAGCAATCTAGGACCTCAAGACTGACCCTACAGACCAACATCAGTCTTTTCTGCGTACTTTGTTTTCACTCGTGCGCACCCGGGACAAACTTCCCAGTCGGTCACCCATCCCGAAATTGCTCCAGGCCAAGCACGCTTAACCTCGGAGTTCTTTCGAGATGAGCTTCCAGAAAAGAAGTTGCAACTTGTTGATATGAGTATTATATCATTCTATCAATCCTATTAAGCCTTGGGCCGGGATGTCACATACTCACCCCCTTAGAAGATCGATGTCCTCGTCGATCAACCCCAATCCAGGAACGTCCCCTCTTGGCCACGTCCGTGGATCCAGTGCCAGCGCATGTGCCATGCTGTGTGACCACTCTGGGCCCACACCAGCCAAGCGCATCATGCCTGAACAACTGCGCCCACACGCGCCCGTGAAACCGCGAGGGTCGGCTCTGATACCACTGTAGCGTCCCGCCTCCCCAAGGCCGGGCCCGCATACCTGGCAGCAATCTAGGACCTCAAGACTGACCCCACAGACCAACACCAGTCTTTTCTGCGCAGTTTGTCCTCACTCATGCGCACCTGGGACGAACTTTCCGGTCGGTCACCTATCCCGAAATTGCTCCAGGCCAAGCACGCTTAACCTCGGAATTCTTTCGAGATGAGCTTTTGAAAAAGAAGTTACAACTTGTTGATATGAGTATTCTATCAATCCTATTAAACCTTGAGTCGGGATGTCACAACAGCAGTGGCATATTCAATGTCGTAACTTCAACAAAGGCGTCGTTTTGGAGGATCTTTTACACACAGCTTCATGCCGATGGTTGATGATTGTCGGATTGCCATGTTTGGTTTCTCTCACCGCTTCCTGCAGCAATCAAACTACCTCTCAATGGCTGTGTTCTAGGTGGTCCATGCCATAATCAACAGATGTTATTCGTCTTTGGATTAGCACTTGCTTAAGAACCGATTATCCCATGATTGGTGGATGGCTCTTGCGAAGAAGATCGTACCCAAAAATCGCACTAGAGGTCAATAAAGGTTGTAGGGTGGTGTTGTTTCATTTCTTTTGTTTTTTAGTTGTTTTGTTTATCGGTGTGCATGAAGTTTGGGGCCGACTCGAGTCACTGATTGTATTTGGTTGTAACTTTCTAGGGAGTCAAGGCCACTGTGGTTGTAGCTTCTTAGAAAACCAAGGCCGGGATTAATGCAATCTTCCTATTATCTAAAATAATTAGCAAGATATGGGCCCTGTTTGTTTCCCCCTTAGATTATATAATCCAGCTTATATAATCTATAAGCTCGGAGAGAGTAGCTTATGAGATTATGATAATCTGACCTTTGAATTGCTACAATCTAGTTATAATCTGAGACCTGTTTGTTTCAGCTTATAGATTATATGAGCCAGATTATATAATCTAAGTGGAAAACAAAAAGAGCCATGATAAATAACAGTGGTTCACCATCTAAGAAAGTATCAAGATTATATAGCAGCTGGATCACACACGAATCGGCAAGTTGATAAGATGACTAAGCAAGCCACAAAAGTTGTACCCCTCCTCTTATTATCATCAACCGTCCCTGCTGCCTCTTGATTCTGCAACCCTGATCCACCATGCACGTTGCTTAATTCTTCACTCAATGATGACAAACTTGTCCATCTCGTGTAGCCCTTGGCATAGTACTGGTCGATGATGTCCTGCTCCTCAGCCAGCTTCTTGATGAGGGAGGGTTCTGTTTCTGAGGAAGGCGGCACGGAACACCTCGGGCAGCTGATCCAAGCCCTCTGGCAATTCTTCGCCCACGGCCATCTTCATGCATCTTGGCGCGCCACTGCAGCACGAGCTCGATCGCCGCCGGGTTCACCCGCTGCTTTACCATCTTGAACTTCGAGCCGGGCATCTGTCGGTCGTCCTGGCCGCCGGCCCACAAAGGATCGGCCAAAGGCGTAGATGACGGGGCTCTTCATGGCGTTGAACCAGGCCTTTGACTCCACCGGCGTGAGGTCTAAGGGGTCGTCTTCCTCCTCGGGCTTGGAGAGCTTGATCGCACTGTCACCGGTCCGGACGCGCTTGGCCGAGCCGCCGGCGCCATCCTACGCCACCACCTCTTCGATCAGCTTTTGATGGTGGAGAGCGCTCCATCGCGCTGCCGTTGCCTGCAAACACATCGTCCTCGGAACCACACGTCGACGCTGACAGTGGTGTACATGCAAAAATCGTCACTGATCCAAAAGCTTCTTGAAGCATGTGATGAACTGATTTGGATCACGTGGGCAAAATGGACTGACCTTGAAGCATGTGATTAACTGATTGAAGCCATTGTATTTATATATATATATTCAAAAAGTATATTTGTTTGGTACATATTGTGAACACCAGATGCTTGCCTTGATGAATTCAGTTTAGTCAGTCAGCTGTTGTGTAAAGAGTTGTTCTTCTGTTAGCCCAAACTGAAGGGTTCAGGTTCAGGATATGCCAAACTACAGGTTTAGTTCTTGTTACAACTGCTTTTTAGATAATGGAAACTGTTCAAAAGTTCTCGGCCTCTGCACAGCACGCAGCCCGGCATTTGCTTCGTTTTTGATAAAGTATTACAAAATGGCAAAAAGCAAATTAAACTATGGAGGACCGAGTCTATTATTAAATCTCCACCCATGAGAGGCATAAAGCTCCAATGCAGCGACCTCCAATGCTGCGCTCACCCCACGAACGTGGTCACGGGCCTCCTCAGGCTGCAGCAGCGCCCAGTACCGCAGCCAATAAGCTCCCCTGAAAAGTGCCTGCATATACGATGTATATTTTACATTATCAAAACAAACTTCATTCCTACATTGCCACATCGCCCAGCACATGGCTGCCACACTTACTAAGATAATTTTACGCTTGTCTGAGTTAATATTAGCAAGCCAATCTCTCCCGCAATATGAGATAAAGATCTAGGTGGGTTAAGCCCTGTAGCAGTTTGAACTACCCTCCAGATGGTTTTAGCATGATGACAGTCAAAGAACAAGTGTTGGATTGACTCATTAACATTACAAAAACAACACTTTTGGCTCCCCAACCAGTTACGCTTAGCAAGGTTGTCTTTGGTTAAAATGACACCCTTAACAATATACCATAGGAAAATTTTTATTTTTAAAGGTAGCTTCAACTTCCAGATTAGCTTATGATGGAAAGGAGTGCCTTGGTTCATTAGGAAAGAATACATAGACCGAGTCGAAAATTGTCCAGATCTATGTAGTTTCCATGACACTGTGTCCCGTTCATCAGTTAATCTAGAAGTTGAGATTTTAGCTATGAGGTCATTATATTCTGTGAGTTTAATCCCAATCAAGGTACGCCTAAAGGATAAATTATAGGCGCACCACCCATAACCCGAGCAACTGTATCATTGTGGTTATAAGAGACATGATATAAATTAGGATATAGCTCACTGAATGGCCTAGTTCCACTCCATGTGTCCTCCCAAAATCTAATTTGAGAACCATCTTTAACATTAAAAGATATACATGATAAGAACTCATCTTTGACCTTTAGAAGACCCCTCCAAAAATGAGAGTCTCCTTGTTTGATCCCGACATGTGACAACGTCTTGGAACCTAAATATTTATTCTGTATTAAAGATTGCCACATGCCGTCCTCATTAAGCAATTTGAATAACCACTTGCTTAATAGGCATTTATTCTGGATCTCAAGATCAATGATACCTAAGCCTCCTTGGTCCTTAGGGCGACATAAAAGATCCCATCTGGCCAAGCGGTATTTGTTAGTATTTTTACCACCTTGCCAGTAGAATCTGGACCTATAGAAATTCAATTTGGTGAGGACCCCTTTCGGGATTTCGAAGAAAGACATCATGAACATAGGAAGACTGCTGAGAACCGAGTTCAATAAAGTTAAGCGTCCTCCATAAGAGAGGTGTTTGGCCTTCCAGCAATTTAATTTCCTTTCAAATCTTTCCTCTATTATTTTCCAATCACTATTGGAGAGTTTTCTATGGTGCATCGGTATACCCAGATATCGAAATGGGAATTCCCCCACATTGCAACCAAATAACTCCATATAGCCATCTTCGAATGCGGCAGCCTCGCCATAACAGAATAGCTCACTCTTGTGAAAGTTTATTTTCAGACCCGATAATTGTTCAAAGGTGGTAAGTAGCAGTTTCATGTTCTTCGCCTTTTCAAGATCACGGTCCATAACCAAAATGGTATCGTCTGCATATTGTAAAATAGACAAACCATCATCCACAAGATGGGGTATAATGCCACTAATTTGTCCATCATCCTTTGCTCTTTTAATGAGCACCGCCAGCATGTCGGCGACTATGTTGAACAAGATAGGTGACATAGGATCTCCTTGACGCAGCCCCTTCTTCGTTTGGAAGTAACGGCCAATATCATCATTAACTTTGATACCGACACTACCACCTTCAACGAATTTCTCTATCCATCAGCACCATTTTGGAGAAAACCCTTTCATACGAAGGGTTTGCTGAAGAAAAGACCATTTGACTTTGTCGTAAGCCTTTTCGAAGTCAATTTTAAACAGGACTCCATTCAGCTTCTTAGTATGAAGTTCATGAATGGTCTCATGCAAGACTACCACTCCCTCCATAATGTTCCTCCCCGGAATAAATGCCGTTTGTGAAGGTTGTACTACCGACCCTGCCACGGCGTTAATTCTGTTCGTGCCAACTTTAGTAAAAATTTTAAAGCTAACATTCAGCACACAGATAGGTCGAGACTTCCCAAAAAACCTGGTAAAACTCAGCTGGAAATCCATCCGGCCCAGGAGACTTATTATGCTCCATTTGGAACACCGCCTCCTTAACCTCCTTCTCAGTAAAGGGTGCCGTTAGGATCTCATTTTCCAGCGATGTTACCTGATTAATATCTTGTACATGGTCTTCCCTGAGAGATATGTTGCTCGCCTCAGGGGGTCCAAACAAGCTTTTATAATAGCTTGTTATATAGGACTTCAATTCTTCATCACCAACAATAACACCATTTTCTTGTTCTAACTTGAAAATGTGTTGCTTGCGGTGCCTGCCATTAGCCACTAGATGGAAAAATTTGGTGTTGTTATCACCTTCCAATAATGTAGTGACCTTGGCACGTTCATACCATTTAATCTCTTCCTCCCTCAGTAAAGTCGCTAAACTTTCCCTGAGGTACAACTTCATATTAATTTCATTATCATTAAGAGGAGAATTTTCAGCCTTTTTATCGAGCGTGTCGATTAAAGCAATTAATTTCTTTTTCTCCTTCTTGTAATGTCCTGCTATATTCTTTGCCCAACCGCTTAGGTGTTTTCGAACAGCTCTAATTTTGTTCTGCCACCTCTGGAGGCTTGTGTTTCCTTGACTGGTCGACTGCCATATGTTGGCCACCATATCAAAGAAACCATTTCGAAGTAACCAGCCCCTTTCGAATTTAAACAAATGCGGGTTAGAGGCATGTGTCGACACCCCCGTGTTAAGTATAAGTGGAGTGTGATCCGACTGGCCCCTATTCCGTGACTCCACAGTACATAATGGGAATTTCTCTTCCGAATCTGTGCTCACGAGAACTCTGTCTAGCTTTTAATGCGTTGGGTCATCCCCATGACTGACCCAGGTATATTGGTTGCCAGACATCTCAATCTCCTTGAGGTCTAAAACCTCTATGACCTGATTAAACAGATTAGGCCATTTGGGATCAAAAGTGTCTTTACTCTTGTCTTGAGGGCGTCTCATAATATTGAAATCACCGCCTATTAAATAAGGAAGTGTTTCATGAGAACAAGAGTTTGCCAATTCAGCAAGGAAAGCTTCTTTGTTTTCATGTTGGGCCGGTCCATAGACCACGTAAAGAACCCACTTGAAACCATCGTCCTTATTCCGAAGAGTGAACTTCACATAAAAATCACCTTCGGAAATGGATCCAATGTCAAAGATTGAGAGGTCTACTCCCAGTAGAACCCCCCCTGATCTTCCATGCGGTGCCATGCTATGCCAAATAAAATCTCGGCCAGCACAGAAGTTTTTTAAGGTCGAATCTGGGAATTCATCCCGACCTGTCTCCATGAGGGCTATGATATTAATTTGCTCCTCACGGACCATCTCCGCCAAATATCTGTGTTTAGCCAAGTCAGCAAGACCTCTGCTATTCCAGAATACTCCTTTCATTGGATACACAATTTAGACGGAGTTTTTTGCTTTGTCGGGGGCCTAACCTTCCGTTGTTTTTTACCGGAGTTGGACTTTTTCTTTCGAGAGGCTACATTTTGATCACTGCAAATGTGATCAAGCCCCTCCTCATACGCAGTCTCATTTAATGGACCACATGCGTGGTTGAGAATAGCATCGAAATTGTCCTCCTCCTCATCCCCGTACATGTTAGAAACTACCCTTGGTTTTGAAACCCCTTTACTAGCAACAGTAAGCCTATCTATTTCTATGTTTTTTAGAGAGACTACAGAAGAATAAATTTCGTTATCATCTCTACCCAAAGAAATGCCTAAGTTGCTAGTCTTGGTCTCTACTTGCGAAATTGAAAAAGACGTAAAGGATTTATTACCAGTAGTTTCCAAGTTCCTTCTTGCCGCCATGCACCCGGTCTTGGCGAGTGTATGCTCGTCAGTGACCGAGGACCGAGTGCTCCTCCTCAGTTTCTTCTCCTCCTTCTTTTGTGGCAGGGTCGAGGCCTCCACCCCAACAGCACCCCTCATGGGCACGCCACCAGAAGGAGGAGGGGACGACACCGGGATAGGCGGAGTAGACCGGGTCATCCCCCCGGGCAGCTGGGAGCCCGTACCATCGAGCGCCCCAACTTGCAGCAGGTTCTCACCATTAATTGGGGTCGGCGATCCTCTCACAACATCGCTGTAAGAGGACCGTGAACCCAGGCCGCCCAGTGAGAAACTTTCCCCCGTAGTCTCAGCTGATTTTGTTGGAGAAGCGCAGGTGATAGCGGCGAGTCCCACCTCGGACTCAGCCACCACGACCTCGTCGCCCATCCCCGCCGGGGCTTCAACATGAGCTAGCACCCCTGTATCAGCCACGGTCACAGCCAGGGGTGCCATCTCCTCCTCCGTGACATCATCCGCTTGCACCGCTATCCCCACAGCAGAGCTGATAGGTCTGTCGGGAGCGGTGCCGTCCGAACAGCAGGCGGGGGCTGTAACTTAGCCCGCCCCCCACCAGCACCGTGACCACCTCCCCCATCTCCGTTCAGGTCAGAGCAGACCTCGGACATGGGAGGTGGTGCATGCTCAACTCCTGCAAAAACAGCCATACCTTCTCCCGAAAAATCAGCCTCCTCCGCAATGATCTTCTTAGCACACTCAATGAGAAGCTCCTCCACAGCAATATCAATGGCCTTGTTAATAATTCGATCCTCTTCTTCAGTTGGTTTTGTGCCACTAGGCCCAGACGCCATGGTGTTGAGCTGACCCGGGTTTGCTGTATCATCGGAGCCATGTCCCAAGTTATCGGCCTCTTCCATGACATGGTCTTCTCCCTTTTTCTCATTGCCATGCTGATCCCCCTCATCATCATCTAAGTCATCCTCTTCATCATCGTTGTTGTCATCTCCTATAGGCCTAACATAATCAACGTTGAAGAAGATTTCATAGAGGGCGTCATCCACAACAATATCTACACTATCTGGAATATTGTCCACATCAAGTACCGCCACCTGGATGCGCACAACCCCTGCTTTCCTAGTGTACTTCATATCCACACAAGTAGTAGCACCAATAACAGTGGCCACAGCCCATAGAGGTAAAAAAGAGCGAATCTCATATGGAACACCATAGACATGAACCCACACCTTCTGAAGCTTCTTGGCCGGCTTTATCTCCTGACTCCATTCCTCAAACGCCATGACACCCTCATTGTTATCGGTTGGAATCCTTTTAATGGCAACCATCCGCTGCAACTCAACTTGACACGGAAACGTCACAAGGTACTTGCCGTTGCCATGAGGACGGACCACCCAATCCCACTTAACCGGGATGAGTCTAACTAGCTCCGCTTTCACTAATTCAGCAGAGACCTCTCCTTCCACAATAGTAACAAGAGCAGTAGCTGTGACTTTCTTCGGAATGGGAGCCGCCTTATCATACGGAATTTGGAAGAAGACCTCACCCTTGCCTCCAAAACCGCAGCATACCGCCGATGGTTTAGGGCCAAGCAACAACCCACATTTTGACGTATGATGCTCTTCCAAACAGATTGTGCACTGAAGCTGAAATTTCTTCTTCTTTTTTGCATTCTCCCCCGCTTGCTCTGGGCCACGGTGTTTGCCCGCTAGCTGAGGTCTCTCTTCCTCCAAGTGCCCATCACGATCATCCGCCCGAACGTGAGCCTCACGCTCGACGCCTCCTCTACCACTGTTGGTCCCCGGGTTGCCGTCCCAGTTGCCTCTCCCACGACCACGCCCCGAGGATGGGCCGCGACCGCCTCTGCCCCCAACATCAGCCACACGACCATCATCCCGCCGCGGCGGCGATGGCGATCTGCCACGGCCCCGGCTAGGCTTGAAGCGGTTGCCACGGAATCCTTGTTGCCCGTAGCCCCTCCTTCTGTCACCGCCCCCATCACCTCCAGCGCCTCCCACCGAGCCCTTGACTCCACCGCCAGCCATCGCCGCCTGCAGGTACGACGGGCGCCGGTTTCTGGGATCGGGATTGCCTGATTGCGATCGAGTTGGATGGCGGCTGCCTTGCTGTGTCTCTGGGCTGTTTTTCCTGTGACGTACATGCACACGGGATGGGCCAGGACCAGACCCAATCGGCCCATTGCGTAGTCGATTCAAATTTTGAATCAGCGAGGATTTCGGATCAGATTGGCCCCTGCTCCGGCCAGCCGCCGACGATGTAACTCCGGCGGGTAGCTGCTCAAGCGCGGGCATGATGACGTCCCCGAGTGTCTTCCTCAGCGAGACGCGCGCCTTTGGGAGAGGTCCCTTCCAGGATTTCAGCTTGCGCCATGGTTTAACAACCTCCGATGCACGCATGCTAAGCTCCTTGCTCCGGTGAGGTTTCTTCTTCACCGTCTGCCATTCTTCCTCGGCCACACGGACCTCCGGAAGAGGAAGATGAGTGGCCTGCATTGGAACTGGATCGGCACAACCCAAATCCTCCGCCTCGCTCTCAGATTCAGAAGCTTCTGACCAAAACTTCCCACCGGACTCCGCCGGCGACCTCGCTGCCCCTGGCATGGCTCAGGAACAGGACATGGACACCGGAGATTGCGAAGCTATGGCTGTTGGCGTTGGTTCCTGGCAGAGACGCCGGCGAGGAACGAAACCTCCTCCTTGTTACAACTGCTACCTAGACAGTATAAATTATGAATTGTCAGCATGATAATCCTCCCTCTGAAAGCTTTCTTCTACTGTTTGTATCGTTGCAACAAAGAATAAGTTCAGTTTCTCTGGTTTTTCTTCTTCGTAGCCAAACATAGAAGCGTAGCTCACTTTTCAGCAGTTCGACCAGCATCTGTTTGCGTAAGAGCACATGGAATTTTTTTTTCGACGGAACTAAGGGGGGCAAGTTGCCCACCTGAATTTTATTCATGTATCAAAAAAGCGACCCTGGGGGCCGGGGTTACATGACTGAACAAGGAGCAAGGTCCAGTGGAGGGGGTGGAAGAGGAGGGGGGGGGGGGGGGGGGGGGGAACTGTGGACGCTAAGTCACGTTACTCCCAGGAGTTGGTTGCACCAGTCGACGAGCGCAGCGGCGTCGAGACCGCGCGGCGCCCTGCATGTCCAGAGCGCGGCGTGGTCCTTGGCCAGAGCCATGGTCGCACGGTAGTCCATGTGTACGCCGTCGAATACCATGCGGTTCCGCGTCTTCCAGATGATCCAGAACAGCAGCAGAATGGCCGTGTGCCGTAGCGTGGCGGGGTGCTGGGCGAGGCGCGCCGAGACGGCAGCAGTGGCGGCCTTGATGGAGCGGGGCACGCGTACGCGCGGCCAGAGTATGGACAGCCGGGGGCAGGTGAGGAAGAGGTGGTCGATGTCCTCTTCAGCATCAGGTGAGGAAGAGACGGTGAGCACCTGAGCACATGGAATTTGCTAGTTCCTGCACACTTTTGTGGTCTTTCAGACTCTGTTCCAACTATGAGCACAAAGTTGTGATGCCTGACTAATCTAGTTGAGTTCGAATGGAACATTAACTATTTGAACACGGAACACCAGTGCCCTTTCTAATTATGCCCTTAAATGGATGCACTTTATTAGCCTCTTCCGTCGGCCAGGGAGAGGCAGCCCAGGAGCTCACTGTAATACCCTACTTTTCAGAGGCAAAAGAAAAAGAAAAGAACAGAAATAAGATAAATAAATAAACTCGAAAAGAGACAAAAAAATCGCTCCAAATTTGAACCTTTTTCTAAAGTCCTTACCTTGACATGATTTCCAAAATAAAATTTCACTAAATAATTGAACCCAGTTTGAATTTGGAATTTTTGGAATATAAAATATGTGCTCAAGTGCTTGTGTTCATTTAAAAGTTCACTAAAACTTGAACTTTTCGAATTTACAACAAATTAAATAAATTTGTCCGAGTTTGAGCTAATACACTTGACTTTCAAAAATTTGAATTTAAATCTGCATCAAAATCTCATCATATGCATTTCTGTATTTTATTTGATTTATTTTGAGTGTTTGATCAATCTTTGTTTTTGTTTGAATTTGAAATTCATTCAAATTCAAAGTCCAGAAAAGATCAAATCAATCCCCTTTTCTCCTAAGCTTTCGGGCCGAAACCTCTTCTCTGGCCCAGCTCCCCGGCCTGCTCCCTCTCTCCTCGGCCCAGTTCCGGCCCGCTCCCGCCTCTTCCTCTCTGAGTCGCCGACAGGTGGGCCCCACCTGTCGGGACCTTCTTCCCCACGCGGCACCACCGGGCGCCCGGCCCCTACCTCCGACCGAAGCCGCGCCCGCCGCCGCCGCTCCCGTGTCGTGTCGCCGCGCCACTGTGCTCCACCGCCTTACTGTGCTCCCCTGCCGCCTTTAAATGGACGCGCCCGCCCCCTTTCTCTCCCTTCCCGGCGTTCACTCGCCTCTTCCTCTCTCTCTCCTCTCTCTCGGCTCTCCGGCCACCTCTTCCGCCGCCGCAGAGGCCTTCCCCTCTTCCTCCCCCTCGAGCTCCTCCCCGCTCACGCTCGCGCTCACCCCCGCTCCCTTCCTCTCTCGCGCTAAGCCCGGAGCCGCACCGCATCAATGAACTAGGGATCCGGCGACCCCGCCATCGACGCCGACCGCCCTCCTCTTCCCCTCTGGCTCAACCGAGGGCACGGTGAGCATCACTGCGCCCTCCTCTTTCTTTTCCCCCGCTCTTTTCCCTCTTTCCCCACTCGCGCGCGAGTCCCCATCGTACACCGCCGTGGTCCGCAACTCCGGCGAGCCATTGTGGCCGCCCCGTCGACTGTCGACGTCAACGTGTGCCACGCGTCGCTCCGCCTCCACGTCCTCATCCTCCGCGACGAGCTCCTAGCGCCCCCAGCCCACCGGACGCGTCGCCGGCGAGCATTCCGGCCACCCGCCGCCGCGCGCGCTGCCCCGGTCCACCATGGACCGGTGGACCGCCGCCCTCCTCCGGTCCACGGGACCCGGTGGACCGAGTCCACAGATTTTCCAAAAGAAAAATAAACCCTCCTCTTTATTGCATCAGCATCACGCAATAAAAACCTTTTCCTATACAAAAATAAATCCAGAAATCCCTGAAAACTCCCAGGGCCTGCAATTTTGCAGATAGGCCCCTGACCTTTTAAATAATCATGTTTAAGCCCTGAAATTTTACAGAAAAGTACCTAAACTTTTCTGTAATTATGTTTTAGCCCCTGTCCTTTTACACCCAGACACCTAAACTTTTAAATAATTACAGATAGGTCCCTGGACCTATACTGTAATTACACTTAAGCCCTCAAAGGCCCTTTTATAATTTCATATCAACCCTCCAATCTTTAAAACTTCATATCTTTTTAACCCAAACTCCGTTTTGGGTGATTCTCGCGCCCACGGGTTCGTGGAATCGCGAAGTACCTCATGGTACTGACCATGAAGCCACACACCAGGTCTAGAAGGCATTGATCTTCCAAAACACCCCTCCCTTCTTATGTCCTTTCTCGGCTAATCATGCGACGATGATCCCGCATGTCGCAAACATCTGCGCATGTAAACCTAACCCATCCTGTGATGCTATTCCGCCTAATATCTCCCGCACCTCTCAATTCATCTTCGTATAACTTATTCATTCTTTTGCTCGCTAGCATTAAACCTAGCAATCATTCGTACTATTCCACTTCCAACCTAGTACCCTTATCTTATCACAAACAAAATCTCGAACCTAACCTAAGGCAACCCTCGCTCAATCAAACCTAACCCATCTTGTGGTACTAATCTGCCTAATATCTTCCTTATCACAAACCCTACTTCATCCTTGTAGTCCGCATTCCTTCTTATGCTCACTATCTATAAACCTAGCCAACCTTAGTGTCATCTCACTTCCAATCAAGTAACCTATAACAATCATCACTCGATCAAACCTAACCTAGTATCCTCGCCCAACCCCTTTTGATTTATTGCTCTGCTCTTTTAATTGATCTTTTACTGGATCTTATTGGAGTTATCTGGTATTTAGTTGCCAGCTGCCTTTAATTGAAGCTGGCATCTTATCTGCAGTCATGCACTCATATCGCGCATTATCACGTACACACGCTGCATACCATCGCCTGCATTCATGCATGTTCTTTTAATAGAAATAATACAGAAGCTTGCATATTAGATATGCACGCAATCACCATCAATGAAGCATGTGCATCTCACCACCACCACCATAAGGTGTTCAACCCACATCCGCCTAACCACACACACCCATGAGCATTTAATAAAGTATATAATCCACTAAAACCTTGTCTAGGTGAATATGGCCCTTACAAGGCCAGGTGTATCACCTATGACACGTAACATGCCCTGCATTAAAGTGCTGCATCATGCATAAATCATGCCTCTCATCATTCATCAAGTTTTCTCGGATCTTAATCGGCTTTCCTCGATCTTTGTTTCTTTTGTTCTTTCATTTCTTTTGCGGTAGTTTATACGTACTGTTTTATGCGCTAGTTTACGCGAGAGTCGAGGAAGCGCCTGAAGATTTCGAAGAACCGCTGAGGACTTGAAGCTCGAAGACCAACCCAGAGAGACAAGCTCCAAGCGCGAAGACCAACTCAAAGACAAGTTCGAAGCACGAGGAGCAAGTCAGAGAATCGAGCCTCGAGTCAGAATTTGAAGATTAGGAAAGCGTTTGCAGGCAAGCCCTAACTCCTATTGATCATGCTGAACCCATGATTGCAAATGATCCTACTTAGAGCTTGTTTTCAAATGAAACCTGCATGGAATTTAAAATGATTTAAATGCTTAGAATGACCTAAGTTGTTGTTGATAGCCTTTCCTTGATATTGCTTATCCAAATTCCCTTGAGAAACCTAGGAATCCACCATCATTAATTCTTTAATGATGTGCTGGAACAATATGCTGCTTAGGACTCATTCACACTGTGTTTAATTAATCTTGCTCACATGATTTTTGGTGTAAAATGCGTGTGTCTTGGTGGTGTGTGTAAATGTGAAAATGGGTGGGAATAGTAAGTGCAACCCATAGTGGGGGTATATTTTAGACGGGAGCAAGCGAGGTAGTCCTCAGTGGGGAGGCTATCTCTGGGACGCTATCCCTCATTGGAGGGTGGCTATTGAAGATGCTTGCTTCGGTCGTATAAGGACCGGTTCGTGTACCGTCTGGCCTAGCACACAGTGCAACCACGAGGCTCCTTTATGGGGGGAGTTTGGAACCACACCCTACTAGTGATCGCCCGGTACCACCAGGAGGCAGAGTGCAACCGAAAGCCAGGAGAAGACTTTGACGAGATTGGCGTCGGGTCCGGCAAGTGAAAGTGCGCTATGGCCAAGACATTCTATGATTATTATTGTGAAGCCCCTGGTCGCTGATTTTTCGGGGTGGTACCGAGGTGACACTAGGCAGGTACGGAACCATTAGTATGCCAGTCCAAACCGCCGAATTCCGGGGAGGACGGTATACCCTTGTGGGTAAAGTGTACGACCTCTGCAGAGGATAAGAATCTATCCGGATAGCCGTGTTCCACGGTATTGGACAATGCGAAAGCCATGGCCGTCACATGATTAGACTTCGGCGTGAGTTCTCCTTGGCGTGTGTGTTTTCGGAATACACCGGTTTGGAGCCGTGCGCTGGTTTCCTGCCAGCATAGCATAAAATTTGGGAACTGGCGGGAAAGTTTTATTCTCCCCCAGGGCCAACCAACCCCACTAAATTAATTACCATACCTGACTTAGTTTGCGAACTGGTTTTGTTTTTTCAAAACAAACCCTTGCATGAAAAATTGGCTTTTCGGCCGATTGATGAAAACCCTCAGCCTTCCCCTTGATATCATCCCTTGCATATAATTACCCCTTGTGTTAGGGTTTGCTGAGTACCTTATGTACTCACGGGTTTGCCCGTAATGTTTTTAGTGAGAGAAGCCCGTAGAAGACGACGGCGATTTGGTTTTCGTTCGCACTCAAGTCTGCCTGTAGGCTTGGGCCATGTTTCCGCTGATTGTCCGCTTCACCATTAGTCGGACGGACGGACTTGGATACTTCCGAATCCTCGTCGCACCGCCACTAAAGGTGATATCTCAGGTATTATATTATCTACCTATACGAAGTATGCTTTCGATTACCATATCTGTGTTCTTGTGCGTACCAGCTACTGATCCAGGGACTGGTACATGATGCACAACATGCTCCAGAAATTGGGGTATGACAGAGTGGTATCAGAGCAATACTTGACTGTAGGACGAAAACCTAGGATTAGACGCGCTCGAAAAAGACTATTTTCAAAACTATTTGCAAAATATTCCATATACCTTCCCCGATACTTTTTTAAAAAAAAAAACCCCTCTGCTTTCTCCAATGGCAAGAGAAAAGGGAAGCCTCAACCAGAAGAGTTCACGTGCAGAAGCCTCCAGCTCAATGGACAACCACGACTACGTGACTGTAGAAGTGGATGGAGTGTCATACCAGGTGTACCGCGCACCAGACATGGTTCCTGAACCCGAAGACAAGGTCAGATCTGCCAAGAAGACCAAGTACCAGATAAAGTGCTACAACTGTCGTGACCCCGGACATCAGCTCTCCGACTGCCCCACATTTGGATTAGGCAAAAATGAAGAAGATGCAATTGACTTGGAAAGAGATATGCACTCACTTCCAGAACCACCTGAAGACACCCGCTCAGTAGTGCAGGAGCGTGAAAGACAAGAAGTATGGAATAATATGGATAACACGCACCTGTCACTAACTCCCATCCTCGGGAGTATAATTGAAAGGTTAAGCAGTTTGGAAGAATCAATGAAGAGTCTTAGCGAGAGAATCATCCGTCCCACACAGGACAAGCAGCCTCAGAACCCCGACCAGAGCTGTAAACGGAAAAGAAAGAAGAACAAGCGAGCATCCGATCGAGTCGCAAGCAAGAAGAACAAGAAACCCTGATCAAACCAGAAGTGTTACATATGTCGGGAGCATGGGCACTTTGCAACGGATTGCACTGAAGCCTATGAACAAAAGTTGCAAGGTAGCCAAGCTTCACCAACAGGCAGTCCTGTTGTGTGTGCCAGAATCTCATAAATAGGTTCCTCATGATGGGTGAATAAGAGTTTAGCTCATCAGCTGCAAGGATGTTATCTTCATGCAGGAGCTGCAGTAACCATGCCCAATAATGGTTGTACTTGTAAAGCTCCTGGAATGGGTTGGACTAGAACTGAAGATGTTCTATAAATAAAGAGCACCCCTGATGCCTTGCTTTGAACGATGGATTCAAGTCACAGCTAGTGCTCAAGAAAGGTTGAGTTGAAAAGCGGAAGCTTAACAAACCCAATAATCAAGCAACATGTATCCAAATAATGTCAAGACCTCCACGCAATGACGTAATTTGCCACAGAAACGTGGACGACAGATTTTCTTTTCACCGACCAAGTCATATGACCCCCTCGATTCTTTTTGGTCAAAGACTATTGGTCGAGTTCTGATGCCAGCAGAAGAAATCGATAGTCTACCTACCCTCAAGCCTTAAGCCTCGATCTTAGCACGCTAACATCATAAAACCACAACAAATAAATCGCATTGTTTGAGTGATTCGATGGTTTTCGTTGTTCTTGTTCGGTGTTTTATGTTTGAGTGCTCCCAAATTAAAACCAAACATAAATACCAAGAATCAAAAATAAGAACAACTTAATGACAAATCGTTCCCCAACCTATACCTAAACCCCCGCAAAGCCAAGCCCAATCAAAGGGTTACTCCAGCAACAGATAAAAGTCACAGATCAATTGGAAAGTTAACATGAGGCAATACAAAAGAAAGGTTAAGATAATCGTCGCCTGTCAACCAACACAAGAAAGCTTGGCCAAGAAAGTGAAACAAATGACAGCTGGAACGATGATGAGGAAGTCTTAGCCGACACCACCATTGATCCAACTCAAAATTCGATAGTCCCTCGCTGTGGAACCCTGCCAAGGACAAAGCTCATATTGCTTGTCCATGACAGTGCTGACAAAGATCTGCAGCCTATTAATGGATATCTTTGGAATATCCCCGAATGAGATCCGCAAAAGATCACCAGTGACATAGACTAAAGTAAGAATGAATCAGAAGGATCAAAAGCTGTCTATATGGCAGAAATATGAAAAATCAAACTCTTGGGGAAAAGTACTAGTGATACACGAGTACTCAGAAGTCTTCCCGACAAACCATCAGCAAGCTACATGACGAAGACCAAGGAGTTTCCTCCACGGGCCAATTTCAGGACACCATGATCAGAAGCCAGTGTCAGAGTAGCGCAGCGGAAGCGTAGTGGGCCCTAACCCACAGCCCAGGATCAAGTGACTGATACAGTCAGTTAAAGGAAATTCAAGTCTGTCCTTGAGACGGACATAAGGGTCAAATGCCACACACAGAAAGTGTGAGAATGAGACACATCCATGACAGCCTTTCTGTCACTTGTTGTGAACCTCAGCGAAGACGCATGGTATTAGAAGCAAAATACCATAAACCTGCAGCGTCAGATGTTGGCAGAACCAAACAGAATGAGAGCAACACCCTCAAGGACAGTGTTGCATTCCCTTCAGGATTTTTATGCGTATGCCCATGATGATCATACAGTCAGAATCAATCCTCTCATCTGTTCTCCTTTTGCGGCAGACTTCGAGAGTGATTGCATTCATACCTATTATCCACAGTCCGTTGCTGCAAAAGCTGAAGCATTGGAGCTTTTTTTAGCGTGAGAAATCAACTAACTAGTTCCCACAGTGGAAAGGTGAATCTGGAGCTAAGTAACTACAGATTGCTAGCTCTGAAGCATATGTCTTCCAGAACCATGTTAAGGGAGAGTCTGCTAACCAGCTGGCAATGTTTGTGCCATGTTCACTCCCATACCCTGCTGTAGTCAAGTCAATGCTCTCTTGGACAATCTCTAAAATAGTCCAAGGTGCATTACCAGCTAATTTAACCTGTTAAGAGGACAAATATTTGGCTAAGGACAGTGCTGTTCTAAAGCTGAATCTTGACAGAGAGTCTGTTCCGGACTCATCCTCGAATCTGGTACCCTGTATGACGGATGTCAGAATTAAGCAGAGAAAGCGTCAGCACACCAGACCAGAAACAACGGTTTAGATCACCTGAGGGGATCATGAAGACAGTCACCGTATCGTACCCTGCATGAATCAGAGTGTTCAGAATCATCAGCTCTTCACATGAAAGTTGTCAATCCAGCTAACAACCTCGCCCCGAGCAGTGTCCTGAGATGACCAGAGTTCAAGGCAACCGTGCAGCAGCAACCAGAAAACCCTGAGTGAAAATCCTTTAAGTGGGGTAGGATTTTCAGTCAGTAAGCCCTAATCGAAATAACAATAATAATAAAATAAAACCCTGAAATCAAAACCTTAAGCCAGTCTTCCCGTGGCGAAGCAACCAACGAGGGAGATCAACCGAAGCAAGTAGCAAGCTCGGCCCATCCACAAGCTTTGCAATGAGAAAAATCTTCCATCAAGACTCGAGTGCTACAACGGTCAGGTACGAAGACCCAAAGGAAGAACCGCTCCACCCAGAAGACCTTGCAAATCTCGAGGACGAGATTTCTTTTAAGTGGGGTAGATCTGTAATACCCTACTTTTCAGAGGCAAAAGAAAAAGAAAAGAACAGAAATAAGATAAATAAATAAACTCGAAAAGAGACAAAAAAATCGCTCCAAATTTGAACCTTTTTCTAAAGTCCTTACCTTGACATGATTTCCAAAATAAAATTTCACTAAATAATTGAACCCAGTTTGAATTTGGAATTTTTGGAATATAAAATATGTGCTCAAGTGCTTGTGTTCATTTAAAAGTTCACTAAAACTTGAACTTTTCGAATTTACAACAAATTAAATAAATTTGTCCGAGTTTGAGCTAATACACTTGACTTTCAAAAATTTGAATTTAAATCTGCATCAAAATCTCATCATATGCATTTCTGTATTTTATTTGATTTATTTTGAGTGTTTGATCAATCTTTGTTTTTGTTTGAATTTGAAATTCATTCAAATTCAAAGTCCAGAAAAGATCAAATCAATCCCCTTTTCTCCTAAGCTTTCGGGCCGAAACCTCTTCTCTGGCCCAGCTCCCCGGCCTGCTCCCTCTCTCCTCGGCCCAGTTCCGGCCCGCTCCCGCCTCTTCCTCTCTGAGTCGCCGACAGGTGGGCCCCACCTGTCGGGACCTTCTTCCCCACGCGGCACCACCGGGCGCCCGGCCCCTACCTCCGACCGAAGCCGCGCCCGCCGCCGCCGCTCCCGTGTCGTGTCGCCGCGCCACTGTGCTCCACCGCCTTACTGTGCTCCCCTGCCGCCTTTAAATGGACGCGCCCGCCCCCTTTCTCTCCCTTCCCGGCGTTCACTCGCCTCTTCCTCTCTCTCTCCTCTCTCTCGGCTCTCCGGCCACCTCTTCCGCCGCCGCAGAGGCCTTCCCCTCTTCCTCCCCCTCGAGCTCCTCCCCGCTCACGCTCGCGCTCACCCCCGCTCCCTTCCTCTCTCGCGCTAAGCCCGGAGCCGCACCGCATCAATGAACTAGGGATCCGGCGACCCCGCCATCGACGCCGACCGCCCTCCTCTTCCCCTCTGGCTCAACCGAGGGCACGGTGAGCATCACTGCGCCCTCCTCTTTCTTTTCCCCCGCTCTTTTCCCTCTTTCCCCACTCGCGCGCGAGTCCCCATCGTACACCGCCGTGGTCCGCAACTCCGGCGAGCCATTGTGGCCGCCCCGTCGACTGTCGACGTCAACGTGTGCCACGCGTCGCTCCGCCTCCACGTCCTCATCCTCCGCGACGAGCTCCTAGCGCCCCCAGCCCACCGGACGCGTCGCCGGCGAGCATTCCGGCCACCCGCCGCCGCGCGCGCTGCCCCGGTCCACCATGGACCGGTGGACCGCCGCCCTCCTCCGGTCCACGGGACCCGGTGGACCGAGTCCACAGATTTTCCAAAAGAAAAATAAACCCTCCTCTTTATTGCATCAGCATCACGCAATAAAAACCTTTTCCTATACAAAAATAAATCCAGAAATCCCTGAAAACTCCCAGGGCCTGCAATTTTGCAGATAGGCCCCTGACCTTTTAAATAATCATGTTTAAGCCCTGAAATTTTACAGAAAAGTACCTAAACTTTTCTGTAATTATGTTTTAGCCCCTGTCCTTTTACACCCAGACACCTAAACTTTTAAATAATTACAGATAGGTCCCTGGACCTATACTGTAATTACACTAAGCCCTCAAAGGCCCTTTTATAATTTCATATCAACCCTCCAATCTTTAAAACTTCATATCTTTTTAACCCAAACTCCGTTTTGGGTGATTCTCGCGCCCACGGGTTCGTGGAATCGCGAAGTACCTCATGGTACTGACCATGAAGCCACACACCAGGTCTAGAAGGCATTGATCTTCCAAAACACCCCTCCCTTCTTATGTCCTTTCTCGGCTAATCATGCGACGATGATCCCGCATGTCGCAAACATCTGCGCATGTAAACCTAACCCATCCTGTGATGCTATTCCGCCTAATATCTCCCGCACCTCTCAATTCATCTTCGTATAACTTATTCATTCTTTTGCTCGCTAGCATTAAACCTAGCAATCATTCGTACTATTCCACTTCCAACCTAGTACCCTTATCTTATCACAAACAAAATCTCGAACCTAACCTAAGGCAACCCTCGCTCAATCAAACCTAACCCATCTTGTGGTACTAATCTGCCTAATATCTTCCTTATCACAAACCCTACTTCATCCTTGTAGTCCGCATTCCTTCTTATGCTCACTATCTATAAACCTAGCCAACCTTAGTGTCATCTCACTTCCAATCAAGTAACCTATAACAATCATCACTCGATCAAACCTAACCTAGTATCCTCGCCCAACCCCTTTTGATTTATTGCTCTGCTCTTTTAATTGATCTTTTACTGGATCTTATTGGAGTTATCTGGTATTTAGTTGCCAGCTGCCTTTAATTGAAGCTGGCATCTTATCTGCAGTCATGCACTCATATCGCGCATTATCACGTACACACGCTGCATACCATCGCCTGCATTCATGCATGTTCTTTTAATAGAAATAATACAGAAGCTTGCATATTAGATATGCACGCAATCACCATCAATGAAGCATGTGCATCTCACCACCACCACCATAAGGTGTTCAACCCACATCCGCCTAACCACACACACCCATGAGCATTTAATAAAGTATATAATCCACTAAAACCTTGTCTAGGTGAATATGGCCCTTACAAGGCCAGGTGTATCACCTATGACACGTAACATGCCCTGCATTAAAGTGCTGCATCATGCATAAATCATGCCTCTCATCATTCATCAAGTTTTCTCGGATCTTAATCGGCTTTCCTCGATCTTTGTTTCTTTTGTTCTTTCATTTCTTTTGCGGTAGTTTATACGTACTGTTTTATGCGCTAGTTTACGCGAGAGTCGAGGAAGCGCCTGAAGATTTCGAAGAACCGCTGAGGACTTGAAGCTCGAAGACCAACCCAGAGAGACAAGCTCCAAGCGCGAAGACCAACTCAAAGACAAGTTCGAAGCACGAGGAGCAAGTCAGAGAATCGAGCCTCGAGTCAGAATTTGAAGATTAGGAAAGCGTTTGCAGGCAAGCCCTAACTCCTATTGATCATGCTGAACCCATGATTGCAAATGATCCTACTTAGAGCTTGTTTTCAAATGAAACCTGCATGGAATTTAAAATGATTTAAATGCTTAGAATGACCGAAGTTGTTGTTGATAGCCTTTCCTTGATATTGCTTATCCAAATTCCCTTGAGAAACCTAGGAATCCACCATCATTAATTCTTTAATGATGTGCTGGAACAATATGCTGCTTAGGACTCATTCACACTGTGTTTAATTAATCTTGCTCACATGATTTTTGGTGTAAAATGCGTGTGTCTTGGTGGTGTGTGTAAATGTGAAAATGGGTGGGAATAGTAAGTGCAACCCATAGTGGGGGTATATTTTAGACGGGAGCAAGCGAGGTAGTCCTCAGTGGGGAGGCTATCTCTGGGACGCTATCCCTCATTGGAGGGTAGCTATTGAAGATGCTTGCTTCGGTCGTATAAGGACCAGTTCGTGTACCGTCTGGCCTAGCACGCAGTGCAACCACGAGGCTCCTTTATGGGGGGAGTTTGGAACCACACCCTACTAGTGATCGCCCGGTACCACCAGGAGGCAGAGTGCAACCGAAAGCCAGGAGAAGACTTTGACGAGATTGGCGTCGGGTCCGGCAAGTGAAAGTGCGCTATGGCCAAGACATTCTATGATTATTATTGTGAAGCCCCTGGTCGCTGATTTTTCGGGGTGGTACCGAGGTGACACTAGGCAGGTACGGAACCATTAGTATGCCAGTCCAAACCGCCGAATTCCGGGGAGGACGGTATACCCTTGTGGGTAAAGTGTACGACCTCTGCAGAGGATAAGAATCTATCCGGATAGCCGTGTTCCACGGTATTGGACAATGCGAAAGCCATGGCCGTCACATGATTAGACTTCGGCGTGAGTTCTCCTTGGCGTGTGTGTTTTCGGAATACACCGGTTTGGAGCCGTGCGCTGGTTTCCTGCCAGCATAGCATAAAATTTGGGAACTGGCGGGAAAGTTTTATTCTCCCCCAGGGCCAACCAACCCCACTAAATTAATTACCATACCTGACTTAGTTTGCGAACTGGTTTTGTTTTTTCAAAACAAACCCTTGCATGAAAAATTGGCTTTTCGGCCGATTGATGAAAACCCTCAGCCTTCCCCTTGATATCATCCCTTGCATATAATTACCCCTTGTGTTAGGGTTTGCTGAGTACCTTATGTACTCACGGGTTTGCCCGTAATGTTTTTAGTGAGAGAAGCCCGTAGAAGACGACGGCGATTTGGTTTTCGTTCGCACTCAAGTCTGCCTGTAGGCTTGGGCCATGTTTCCGCTGATTGTCCGCTTCACCATTAGTCGGACGGACGGACTTGGATACTTCCGAATCCTCGTCGCACCGCCACTAAAGGTGATATCTCAGGTATTATATTATCTACCTATACGAAGTATGCTTTCGATTACCATATCTGTGTTCTTGTGCGTACCAGCTACTGATCCAGGGACTGGTACATGATGCACAACATGCTCCAGAAATTGGGGTATGACACTCACCGTCCCGCTAGGCACCTGGCGATCCATTGAAGCTGCCTGAAGAAAGTGAAACCAGTAAGCCAGCTTCCTTGGCGCGCAGCTCGTCATCGACCACCGTCGTGCCATGCTGTACGTACTGCCAGGACCCAACTGGCCCTCCGCCCCCACTTTACTCGCTCGCCATCTTATCTTATATATTTACTAATTGGAGGCTCTTTTTGAGGCATCCACGTTAATTGGAAGAAAATACTAGAAATTACGAGAAAAAGGCAAAACATCTTACCATTGATTTAAAAGTATACTAGGCGACACCAAAACGGAAAAGATGTGTGTGCTTGGCTAACTTGCTTCGGCTCTCAAATTGGACGAGCTTGTTGCAGCAGCAGATGAGGCGCAGCCGCGCAACTCAGAAGATGTCGTCAACGCCAACCTGCACCACTGCGTGCGCTTTCGGTAGACTCGCCAGCCGTGCACTCCTAGGCCAGACCTTCGTCGCTTGCCCACCGCCACGTGCGCTCGCCGTCGTGCTTAACTTCCCTGCCCGCTGCTTAGCTCGCTGCCAGTGCCTCGCCCGCTCGCCGCTGCGCCTCATGCTGGGACGATGGTGAACGCGTGTGGGTCTGAACGGGTGGTGCCTTTCACGTAATAAACCAGGAAAGGCCATTGTTTCTGACGGCCGCGGCGAGACGAAGACGTCTTAGGGAGCTCCACGATGTCAGTTTCTCTCAGCTCAGAGCTCGTCGTGAGTACGACGGCGGCTGTTTAACAAGACACGGGCAAATCTTTTTAGGAAAGGAAAGGGAAGGAAATTCATGAGAGACAACATAATTGTAGAAGAGTCGATGCAGAAGACGACACACGGTAGAGTCAGGCTCCAATTGGGAAAAGGAGGTAGGGGACGAAGTAGAAGTGGAGACGGAACGACGAGCAGGCCGAGTTGAGCTGAACTCGGAGGCAGGCAGAGGGACGAAACAAAAAATCTGACGACTCAAGCGGAGGCGAACACACGAAGACGACTCAGAACGTGCGTCCATAGCGGTAGCACGGAGACATCCTATGGTCCGAGAGAGGCAGACCCAAAGTGACAGACATGTCACATTTTATAAACTTATTAGTATAAAAGGTCAACGAAGGATATTGTAACGTGACAAATCCTCTCCTTAGATGAACGACACACACGCATGATATTGTTACTTTCCAACTTTAAAACTCTTAATCGAGTAACATGCAGGGGGGAGACCAGGCCATGTACGTGTACATACATGAACAAAATAAAGATCTTGAATATCCTTTGCGGGAGTATGAATTAAGAACCAGAATAAATCCGGCCATGAAAGCATCGCTATACGTGCAGGAGAGACCAGGCCATGTACGTCTACAGCATGAACAGAATATAAAGATCTCCCCACGCATGCATGGCGTGGAGTCCTTTTGCTTTGACTAATCCGAAACTAATAAAAGAAACTGCCATGGATGCAAAATTCGCCTGGATATCCTCTGAGGGAGTATTAATTAAGATCCAGAATAAATCCAGCCATGAAAGCATAGCCATGAAGTAGGGAAGTGAATAGGAATCCGAAAGAGCTAATACCAAACATGGATGGGTATGGAACATTTTCTTTTCTTTTTATTTGCGGAAGGGTATGGAACATTTTCGTGCATGGCCATTGTAACATCATAATTAGGGTTTATTCAACAATGTTGAATTCACTTGGAGTCCTTTTGCATTGACCAATACAAAACAAAAAAAAAAGAAATTGCCATGTAAGCAAAATTTGACTGGATATATATCCTTTGCAGGAGTATTAATCGAGCCATGAAAGCATTGCCAAGGTGAAAGCATTGCCATGATGTAGGGAAGTTAAAAGGAATCCGAAAGAGCTAATACCAAGCATGCACGTGTATAGAACATTTTTGTGCATGGCCATTGTAACATTATAATTAGAGTTAATTTAACAATGTTGAATTCACTTGACTTTGGTCAGAAACAATTGTGAAAATAGTAATGTATTTTCTAGAATGAAGTAAAAAGACATTAGACCAATGGTAATGCTTAACATCTGTCATGCGTCATTACAACAAAGTGACAAACAAGGAGTTAACGTTAAAGTTTAAGATTACGCCAGGCTTAATGGGAAAGTCACAGACTTCACCATTATGTTAAAGCATTTAACGCAACTTTACACGAGGCAAAACCAAACAAGAAGAGTAATACATTGGGTGTCAGAAAAGGAAGTACTACAATGTGGAACTGTTAATGAATTAAAACCATTTTGAAAGCCATCTGACATTGAGAATCCATCTAATACAAACTATAGTCTGACACATACTCCTTATTAACAACATACCTAAGAGATGTGACATAATTAAAAATGTATAGGTTAAAGTATAGATTAATCAGAAAAAATAATTCGATGAAGTAATTTTGAAGAAATTTTATCTATTTATTTTATGTTCCCTAAATTCTAGAGGCTAGTATAACTAGTTGACGACGACCTATAACCAGTCAACACACCAGATCCAAGCCTCAGGAAAGTCGTAATGAACGGCTGATTTTCTCATGTGCAGAGTACTTCTCAACCTATCCCATCGCATGTGGTTTGAGCACTAATCAGGCTCGATGCAGATAGCTGAACAGTTGCTCTGCATGAGTTACAGCTCGAGACTAATCTATTCCCAATACCTCTCAAGCCCACCATTAGGAATCGACGATCTAGCAAAGGATCAATAGTCCATACTTCAAAAATTAGGTGCCCGTAGTCTACTTCATGTAGCATATATAGCTATCTCTTGGCACTCCCACTGCTATCAATACCCAAACGCAGGGACAGGGCACCAGTGACATTCCTATTTATACACAATCTGCTCTGCATTATTCATTTTTTTTCCTTGTGCTGACTGAACACATGGTTTAATAACTACTTTTCTGTCGTTAAAAAGAGCCAACACACATGTCACCGGTAGTGTCATGCAGTGTTTATTGCTTTGGTTGGTGAGAAACATCACATTATGCTCATCACTTCAAAGCTCACAGGGCATTTTTAAAGATGGGGTTTTCATCATAAATTTATTGGATTAACTCATCTTCCAAAGCTCTGAGAAACCTGTTAGGAAGAGGATGATTGGTTTAGACAATTTTGTAATGTTGTTGAAATTTGAATAAAAGTTTAATATTCGGATCTCAGTATCCTGGCTCTTTCCTGTTATATCCTTAACCATAGCAATTAATTAGCCACTTTTGTTGGTGATTATCTAGCCTTCAATCACACAAATGGGACCTAAACTTCATTTTCTCAAGGCTATTTAATTAAATTACAATATGATGTGCTTCCTTATTGAAGCATCGCAAATTGTGGCGTATGGAATCTAATCTTTCATATCAACAACCATTATTTCCTAAAATGCAATCAGTTCAACAATCAATTAACACGTTTCAGCGACAGACCGCTAGTAATAGGTCATTCAAAGGTAGATGGATGTTCCAGGGGAGTAAATTATACTACGCAATTCACTGAACATTGATTCGTAATATAACTGTTGGGGAGCACCATATTCTAAACTATAAATTTGAGGGTTAATTTACCATGGTAGACTTCATCGCAAACTGCAGCCAGGTACACACTCAAATTTGATCATGTACCTGAGTTGAAAGAAAAACATTGCATTTGTTCCAGAGTCTTATATATGTTGACATTCAATTCTTGTTTTTCAATATTAGTGTTTCTTTTTATTCAGAATCCAACCAAACCAAGATGATGACTAGTATGTAGTCATGTATCTAAAGTCTCTAGCAACCTAATCAGTTGTCCAGCAATATGCAGTAAACACACAAAGTAGAGCCCAGCATCATCCCACGAGTAGTAAGGTACTGCACTGCAGCCAAAGAGGCTACTACTGCACTGCAGAGGATCTGTGCTACATTTTCCATTCCCCGTCATTCACTCCAACCAAAAGTTCACTCTCTTGGGCTATCGAAGAATCGCCAAAATAATCACTAGTTTCCACAGTAATGCAAGTCACAAGATATATGACATAAAACATGAGTTTCGCGGTCTCAACATGATAACAGACACAGTAGCAAATGGTTTTCTGGACATAACCTAACATGATGATCACAGACAAAGCAGACAAGAATACTAATCCAACTTAATTAATTAGGGTACAGCAGGCAGGTTTTTGGATCAGGTACGAACAAACAATTATAGATAAGGTTATTAAGGAAAGCCCCCTTATTACTATAAAGGAAGTCCTTGGGCAAGGGCACGTCCTTGGACATGGCCATGTCGCGAGGGCGCAGCTCCAGCAGGCGCTCGAATGCCTCCGCCTCCACCCATACTTTCTTTATCTTCCAACTTTTCTTCATCTTCGGGCCACTCAGGAGCTTCGTGTACAGGAGCACCAGATCCATTTCCTCGCGGAATTCTCTCTCAAAATCCTCGTCGCTTTGCATCTCGGGGGCTGCTTCAACGACTCCTCCTCAGGCTTGGGGCGTCGCTGGCAGCCACCTGATCCTGGTCGGGGTTGGCACGCTCGATCGAGCCGCCGGCATTGTCATACAACAGCCAGCGCAGTTCAATGTTCTTTTCTGAACATTGATCCATAAATGTAACTGTAAGGGAGCACCATGTTCTAAGCTATGAATGTGAGTGTTAATGTGCCGTGGTAGATTTAATTCATCGCAAAACTCAGCCAGCTGCTCACTCAAATTTGATCATGTACCTGGCTTGAAAGAAAAACATTTCATTTGGGCCAGGGTCATATGTTGACATTCATTTCTTGTTCTTGGATATAGTGAACTTCTTTCTTGCTCTGATTTTTTTTTCTTTTATTCAAAATCCTACCACACTAAGCATAGTGTCGATGTATAAAATCATGATATGGGGGGTTAGCAAGAACCGCCCCTTGAGATTCGGTTAGGGGATGAACACGCTGCGATCTCGTAGAGGATTAGCGCAAAATAAATAGCACACAGAGATTTACCCAGGTTCGGCCTGCCTGAAGGCTAATAGTCCTACGTCCTACTTGTCTAGATTATTTGAGTATTTTTAGTAGAATATTACAGTAGAGAAGAGCTCATGTTCTTGAGCTAGAAAGCCTCCAGCCGGAGGAAAAAGAGAGGGAAGAAGTGAGGGAAGAAGTCCCCCTGCTAGGTGATTAGGGCCTCTCTTTTATCTTCACAAGGGGGTATCCCACAATGGGGCGTACAGGGGTAAATAAAAGCAGTACGGGGGGCACAGCAGATGGACATATGCTTTTTCCCGTGCGCGCTGCTACCTTGGCCCTTGAATCCGGCCGGATGTGCTGCTGCTGCTGAGATGTGCATGCCGTGGGCCCCAGCTTGACTTGACAATTCCCTGGAGTGGAGAGTGAGAGAGAGAGAGAAAGGCCACGCATGGCAAAGGCCTCATCCTCTCACCCAGGCTGGCCCACATACACGCATGCATGAGCTGTGCGCGTGGTGGAGTGTGGAGTTGCTCCTTTCTGGGCAAGGCATGCACGGCTGCAGCTATCCCATGTGCCATTGCGACACGACAAGTGAGAGAGAGTGTGAGGGAAGTGGATGCGGACCCCACGCATGCATGCATACCTTTTTCCTTTGACTCCTTAAGGAAGGCACGGTAGAGGCATGTAAGTGAGTAGAGAGAGAAGAGGAGGTGCTTTTTTTACTGTGTCTAGTCTTGTCACATGTACTCCTCTTTGAGATCTTCTGTATCATTTGTGCATGTAGATAGTATTAGGGATATAAGCTTCATGACCATTGGAGTATGGAAACCCCAAAGGTATGAATGTTTTGGTGATTGGATGATCATGTTGTATGTGACTAACTCTTTGTAGGTTGTTGCCTATGGTCACATATGATGGAGGACTACGTCAACTATTTCTCTATTGGATATCTCGATGATTGGTTGCCTCGACAACTCGGGACATTGGGCTTGATAAAGTCGCGGTTGAGGAGATGGATCAAGGCTAAGGACATGCTAGAACCAAGCAAGTGTTGGTTTGGTGTAAATGTAGGCTTGAGTCCATAGAAAACATCGGACTATCAAGAGAGTTCGAGTTGATTCTCTTAGTGCACACTAGTGGTAGAGATCATTGGATGCAATGTGAGGCTCTCAGAGGCTAGGGTGGCAGAAGAGAAGTTTGAGGAACCAAGAAGAGTGAAGATGAAGTCAAGAATCGAGGAGATGATCAAGATGGACTTCAGACAGAAGTCACCGTATGATACGGTGCTAGTCACTGTATGATATGGTGACTACAGGAATTGCAGACTGAAGACAGGAAATCTCTGCTGGAGTCACCGTATGATGAGGGGTGATAGTCACCGTATGATACGGTGGTCACCGTATGGTTTCCAGGGAGTTGGCAGTTTCTGCAGATTCAGAGAGAAGAAGTCACCGTATGATACGGTGGTAGTCAGCGTGTGATACGGTGACTATGGACAGGAAAATCCAGAGAAAGGAGAGTCTCTGGTAGAGTCACCGTATGATGGTCACCATATGATACGGTAGGTCACCGTATGGTTTTCAGGGGAAGTGCAAAATGGACGAGTTGCTGAAGCTGAGAAGAAAGTAGTCACCGTATGATACGGTGCTATACGGTGACTATGAGGAAAGAGAAGACAGCAGGGAAGGCTGAAGATGAAGTAGTCACCGTATGATACGGTGACTAGGCTGACAGACTGCTTTTTGATGCAACGGCTAGTTTCGTGGAGGAAGGCTATAAGTAGCTGGTTGCCTACCCCTTTGAGGCTCTCTTGGCCAGTGGAACAGGTGAGGTTGCCCAAGGAAAGCCAATAGCAAGAAGAGAGAGCACTTGTTGAGGATTTGGAGTGATCCTAGTGCTTATGAGAGAGTAACAAGAGCATCCTTTGATCTCTATGGCTAGTGTGTGCATAGAGAGTCATCTTGGGTTGTTACTCTTGGTCTATGGCAAGACCTAGACCGGTTAGGCGTCGGTGGTGAGCTTGCCAAGGTGTGGAAGCCACCGCAAGTTTGTACACGCTCTTCAAGCTTCCCGTGTGAAAGAAGCTACGTGAAGTGAGCGTCCTTTGGACCGCATCACGTGCGGATGCTTACCTTCGGAGGAGCATCCGGAGTTGCCGGCGGGACGTGCCCGCGTCTTCACTCGGAGGGTGAACAATGCTCTAGAAGGGATCGCCATCGAGCGGAGGGAGGGGTCGAGACTCCGGCGGGAGTGAGCCAACGTGGACTAGGGGGAGGCGCCATCCTCCCGATACCACGGGCTAAAAATCCATGAGCAATCTCTATCTCATCTCTTTACTTATTAGCATTTACTATTCCGCATTTACCTCTTGCTAGTAGACTTGATTGATAGGGTTGCTTTGCTCTTGGTAGAATTGCTTGTGTAGAGTTGCTCTTTGCTAGTCTTGCTAGTGTGTGCGCATCGCTTGCTTCTTGTCATCACCTAGCTTGATACTAGGTTGCTAAAGTACCTTACCGAAGAAAGTGAAAAGTGACTACCGATTCACCCCCCTCCCCCCTCTCGGTACTCTGTGATCCTTACAAGAGACCATGGTTCCCATAACACCGACAGGAGCCCCCGGCCTCATTGCTGGACGTAGAGTCTAAACGAGACCGGCGATGAGGCCTAACCTGTCAATTTCTGTTGTCTCTGGAGTAATTACTTGCAGGTGCAAACCCCAATGCTTCAAAAGTCGGGGCAACCTTGGCCGAACTGGTGCCATGAGTGTATGACCAAGCTAGGCGATCAGGGCTTAGGTGAACACCACAGGGGTGACCTTGGGCCAGGCCGACGCCACGGGTATCCACGGGCTAGGCGACCAGTACGTAGATGGCAATCCCAACTCTTTTACGGGTATCCATGGCGCCAAATGATCTTGCTCTTGGGTGGAATTACGGGATCCAACGGAGTTAGAGCGACCTTGAGCCAAGCAGGTGTCACGGGTGCAGGACCAAGCATGACAACCAGGGCATAGGCAACAACTCCCACTTTTTTAGGCTCCCGCGTAGCGGCGTTGTGATCCTTTGCATATGGTGGCACCACGAGCCTGTCCATATTGATGATCGAATGTTGCGCAAAAAGTGATCCTCCTCGGCGGGAAAGGGATTGCCTTTCGCCGAGGGTATACTAACCGGAGTCGGATTTCCGCCGGAGCGGGCCACCGGAGTGGACTTTAGTACGACCATGGCGAGTGGTCTCCGCCGGAACGGGCCACCGGAGTGGACTTGGGCGACCGTGGCTAACGGTCTCCGCCGGAGCGGGCCACCAGAGTGGACTTTTGTGCGATCATACAGGACGATCGGCTTTGGCGCGACTGTGGCGGAACGGTCAGCTTATGTGCGACTGTACAAGACAATCGGCTTGGTGCAACCGTAGCTAATCAGCCGGCTTTGTGTATCTACTAGTGGGAGGCAGCGCGCCGTTGCGCGCTGTCTGATGGAGGAGCGATACGGTTTGTGATTATTATATATGGTTATTAGGAAGATGATTACACAAAATGAGGGTGTACTTTTGGCTAATTTGGTTGGGCCGACCGGAGGCTGTGTTATTGGGCCTTTGTTGCGGTGGACTGGCTGAACAGTTTGTTGTTGTCTGGAAGAGGAGGAGACGGAGAGGCAGGGGCAAAAGAGGTAGGGAGCCGTTCGGCTGCTGTGTTGATGTCCTGTGCGTGCTAGAAGGTTCGTTCACTGTTGCTTTCTTGTTCACGGCAGACGGATCACGATGGACGACGGGGTGAGGCGATTGGGGGAGAGGGAAGCCATGGATGCATTAGGGAAGAGCGGGCCCTCTGTCACAGGAGTAGAAGGGCAATCTGTTGGAGCTGGTGAACAGGAACAGGTTTTTTTTTTTTTTTGGTTCTATGGAAATGTGTGGGTGCCTCTGATTGTTGCAATGTTAGTTGAAGAGATGTCTGTTTTTTTGTTGCTTTTTTCATAGGCAGGAAGATTAAGGATTGTTTCGTCCTATGTAATGTGATGATCGCAGGGGCCAGAACAGGTTTTTTCCTCATGGGTATATGTGTGGTCCAATCCTAGGGAGTTTTTTTTTCACATAAATTAAAATGTACTGCCGTCATTGATTGTTTAGTTGGCCAGTCGATCTGAAATGTGCATTCTTAGCATCTATTGGACAAATAAGGCAATTTGTCGATGCAATATATGCCTAGGTTTGTTTTTTTAGCGGTTTGTTTGCTGTTTTATTGGCTGATTTAGTTTTATCTGGTAGGAGAAAAATGTTGCCGAGGTTTGCTATGTTCCTGTCACTGCAGCAATGGTGGAAGCAGAAAGAGAGCTTGAGCAAGTGCTGTTGGGAAAGATAGCTGAAGGGACATGGTTTGTTGTTCCTGATGATGTATCCCGGGCTATTTCCATCCAGTTTGGGATATCACCAACACAGATAAAGGTCTGCCGCTTTAATGCCAACGATTTTCTTGTTAAGTTGGCCTCGGTAGATCTTGCAAATAAAGTGGCTTCAAAGGGTGTTGTGTCAAGCCGTTGTTTCAAGATAGCTGTTAAGAAGTGGACCAGATTTGAAGAATCAGATGTATCGCCATTGAAATGGAAAGTTGAGATCAAAGTTGACGGAATTCCAGCACATGGGTGGCAAGAAAATAATGTTCGTTTATCGGTGTCACGGTATTGTTGGATTCAAAAAATAGACATGGCGAAGTTCTTGGACGGTGACATGTCATCTGTTCGTGTGACGGCATGGACTGCAGATATGAGCAAGATTCCATCCATGTGTTATTTGGGGATTTCGGAACCACAGAATGGAGGCAGCCTGCGTGTGGTAGAGGATGTGATATCAGCAGGATTCGTAAAGCTGGTGAGGCAGCACCCAATTAAGTTGACTGTTAGAGAGATTCAGTATCCTCGTTGGATTGGGCGTGAAGGTGACAGTGGTGATGGACCAGGAAGTGACAGTGATTCAGCTCCAAGCGGCGCTTATGATTACAATTTCCCCTCTGAGCATGGTAGTCTTGAGGCAGAATACGACCATGATAGTGGCCGTGAACCTGCAGGTTTGTCAAGGAAGGCAGCATTTTTTTTTATATTCTTGACTGTGATATTGTTTTGTTGATTGATGGTTGGAAAAAAAAATTCAGCTTGGAAATGAGGATGATGGTGGGCGTCAGGAAACATGTTTCGCAAAAGAAGCAGTGAAGCTGTGTCTTCTGGTCTGCATGAGTAATGTTGGTTATGATAAATCTTTTGCCATGTATATAAAAACATCGCGAAGCTGCTGTGCTTATGGTGTATGGAACCTGTGGTTTGTCATGTTGTCTTTCTATGTTGCTATGTATATATAGATATTATGTATAGATGTGTGTGTGTATCCTAATGCCGCTGTTTAATGCATGTGTGTAGCAGCTGAAAAACCTTGACATTTCGTTGTTTGTCTGTATATTTGTCGTACCTATGTGCTTTTATTTTTTTGTGTGTGTATTTTAATTTTTGAAACGTAGAGATGCAGGTTGTATCATACCGATTAACGCGATCGTTTCATTTTAGAGAGTAAATTAAGGGCAGTGCAGTATCAGGAAATTCAATGCTCTGTTGGTATCGACATTAGGAAGAACCACGTGAATGCAGAGGTAATAAAAGGCATAATGAAAATAATGGCAGTATAATCGTTTCTAATTGTTCATCTCGATGGCCCATCTCGTTTTTAATGGAGATACATTAATCTAAGAACTTTCCAGGTCATAATACAGGAACTCTTACAACGATAGCAACATTTATACAGGGAGGTAAACAACAGCAGTGTTATTTTATTAAAATAAACAAGGACAGACGGACATCGTAACGATAGCAGGAAACTGCAGCTTAACAGGCACTATTATTTTATACATAAGAGGGAACTGAAGCTTAACAGACACTATTACTTTATACATATCTAGACAGGTAAACTAAATGCAGCTTAACAAGCACTATTATTTTATACATAGGAGGGAACTGCAGCTTAACGGATACTATTACTTCATACATATCTAGACAGGTAAACTACCACCCTTGCATTTGTATTTCTAGATAAGCTGGGTGATTGAGGTTCTAATGTTTCACATCTTAGCAGAGGAGATGGCCGAGCGCAATTGGTTATACATCCGCGCTAAGAACGATCCAATCCTGTGGCCCGGTGTTTGTGCTGGCACCTGCCCGATGTATTTAATCTCTTGAAAAGGATCAGGCACCATTTCTGAAGAAAGCGTCTGCATGTGAACACCCAGGTAATCAGGAAAGTCAGCACATATATCTTGCAGTTGAGCAGTGACATCTTCATCTGCGAGAATCACAGTGCTTAGAGAGTGGTTCAGTTTGGATATCTTCTCCTGGAAAAGAAGCTGAAACGTCATCGCACACAATAATTCTTTTTTCTTTCCACTGTTGTAGTCATCGACCACAATGAGGCCAGCACTTTCAAGGAAAGCAAGAGCACGATCACATGCTTCCTGAACTGACTGCCGTTCTGTTTTGGCACCAATAGAATAGAACTTCTTCTTTGTTGAGTCTACAGATTGTGCATGAGGCGGCATCGTAACAGTTACTTCGCTATTGTAAAAATCAGGTTCCAAGCAGGTCACATCTAGCTGCGGATCTGTACCATTTAGTTTGAGCATGGCTTGTTTGAGGAGAGGGAATCGATCCACTGAGATGACACTGGGTGTCTGCGTTAAAACAGGAACGCAAGTTATGGAACTGCAATAACCATGGTAAAAACAACAGAACTTGAGGAGTCCAAATAAAAAAAACAATGAGAAGATAAAGGAGGAGTAAACGCAGAAGAAAAGAGCCAGCCCCTGTTCGGATCGCTGGCTGGCTGGGCTGGGCTGGCTGAATCCCTCTCACGGGTTACTGTAGCAGCTGGCAGCCCAGCCAGCCATTTCAGTCCAGCCGAACAGGCCGCCAACCGTTGGAAGGCACATACCTTTGGTAGCAGCATGCTAATGTCATCAGAGCCAGCGTGGGGAAGAAGGGAAGAGCTGAGCGGCTCCATAACTGCTGACCATAATAACTGAAGCATTACCTTCTGGCCACAAATATATAGAGCAGAGACTGGCCTCTGGAAGTTTCTAGATTATTGTAGATTAATGTAGGAGATGGTCTAAAGGCCCAAACTGTGACTTGGGGAATACACGCTGGAATAACAGTAGGAACCATTGTCAGAGGGAACGGGAAACGGAATAATTAATTTATTGGTTTCAATTTGAGAGAAGGAACCGCTAAAGGATTACCAATGTTGACTTCCTCAAAGGAATACAAGGACGTGCGTCAAAGAAATCGTTGGCTGCGGTTGATGCTCAAGCAAAGTTGAAAAATACAGAGAGTAGGCACCGATATACAGGCAGAGTGCAGATTAACGTTTGTGATAGGTATTTGTTTTTTCACGTGAGTCATAGCTAGTTTTAGCAACAGGGAATATCATTCACACGGCAGCGAATTGTGAACAACACGCAACTTTAATGTTTGTCATAGCTAGTTATATAAAGCCTTGGGCATGAGTACGTACTCATGCTAGGCAGCCACGAAGAGGTTCACCATAATTAGGACAACCAGACATGCGGAGCTGTACAAAGGTTGAGCGCACCATTGTGGCAGAAGATAGCGCGAGCCTAGAAGCTGCAAGCGTCTTTGGGCACAACTAACATTAGCAGACATGTGCTAAGCACAGGGTTTGAGGGCGGCATGATTACAGGAAGCAACGCGAGCTTAAAAGCTTCAAGCGTTCTTGACGGCATATAACACATAAGTTATATATTTGGTTCATCAAAAGACTGATGTGCGATATTCTGAAGCGACAAAAGAACGATGCCCGTTAATTCATGATGTCCATAACAAAATGCTGGAAGAGACGACCATGCGGAGCAAAAGTATTTCCAGGTCCACTTGTTTGCCTAGGGAGGAAGAGGAAGGAGTAAGCACAAAGAGCACATTAATTGGGCAATGTAGCCATACATAGTTTTGAGGCGAGCGAACCTTTTTGATCAGTTCTTCTTGACCTTTTTCCCAATCGGCTGCTTCTTAGAGCTGGTAGTCTGAAGCTTTGATGAATTCGGAGGTGGATCAACCCTTACAAATATGGACAATGTTGTTTTTACATTAAGACGGGGGGGGGGGGGGGGGGGGAATGAAAATTATAAAAAGAGGAGAGGTAAGAAACACTCACAGAGAATCGTCCTCGATATCATCATCTAAGTCTGTGTTTAAATCAGTGTCAGCTGCTTCCTGCAAACAGAGAAGGTATTGATTAGGAAATTGAAACCAGGGAAATTCATTTATAGAGACACAGACAACAGGAAGATCGAATTTGAACCTTATCATCAGGAGATGGATCTTTGAAAAGCTTCCTGCGAGTACCTCTAGTTTTTGGAAGATCTTGATCTTTGTCACTGAAGGAAAAAAAAAATAGCAGTGTAAGGCTTGCCAGGTTCATTAATATAAGAACTCTAAAAAAAAAAGTCGACAGGAAGTAAAGCAAACCTAGACTTGCTGGGACCATGTGCAGAGACAGTAGTAATGGTTGGAGGAGGAGTGCCTTGCTCATGCTGCAAAGAGAAAGCAAATATAACCATTGTGAAACGATAAGAAGAGAGGATATAAATTAAGGATCGACGGGGCAGGACACAACCGTACCAAAGGACTCTGCTCTTCAGCAGCAACAGAGGGGACTATTTTGTGACCCTCTACATTCTTAGCACTGGATGATTCATTCTTAAGACTTAGAGACTTCGCAGCCACTGGCTGGATACGGGGAATGACAGGAGCACGTCCAAATGCATGGTCAATCTTCCTGACATCATAAGAAAATGGTTTCCCCGAGTACGCCCGCTCTGTGACGTTAATAGTTATCTGGTATTTCTGACCAATTTGAGAAGCTATTTCGTTAGGAATTGCTCCATCTCTGCGATTCGCTCCCATCAGCATTTTCACATCTTTCCCGATTAATCGATGGCCAATATCAGCAAAGAATATGACTTCGGTTTCAGCAGTGCCATCACTGACAATGTAGCATATCTTGTACCTACCAAGAACAAGCGGGCACCATTTTTAATGTGTCATGTCTGAAAGCAAATTAAGGGGCGGTTGATTATGGGAATAGAAAGTTACTTGAATTTGTAGCCTGTGCAGTTGTCATTTGGGCACTTATATCCTTCAGGACACGGAAGCGAGGTTCTGCTGCAGCGATTGCACGAAGGGAACCACCAGTTCTGCTTCTCGTTAAATCTCACGATAGTAACAGTCAACCTAAAGCCTTCATCCTGCATTTGCATTCATGACAATAAGAATAAAACAAAACAAGGGAAGATAGGAAACCTAAATTTCACTACAAAAGATTTCTGAACATAATGATGCGTGGGAAACAACATACATTCAGAGCACAGTAAAAATGAGGAGAACTCACTGGAATTTCGTAAGGGATCAATTGTGTGAGTTCTGCAACAGTTATTTCTCGAGGATCTGGTTTGGGCTCAGCAGCTTCAGGAGCAGGATTGTTAACAGGAACACGTTCAACAGGAGCGAAGTCACTTTCACAGCTGCAGGGAAATGCCAGAAGGTGAGGAAACCATATAAAGAGCTATAGAAGATTTCAAGGTAAATAACAATAACGAATTGAATACATGCACGGCAAATCAAACCTCTTCAGAAGGCTGGCAGCTTCAGGGATTTTAGGATTAATATACCACCTGTAGCTAGAGTTACCACTCATGGAAAGACCGTCTGTATTCATGAACACACAAAACATTTCAGCCAATCGATGGTTTAAGAAAAAATGAAAATTTGGGAAGGATGTAACAGTAAACGTGGATGAGGGACATAAATTAACCTCTTGTAGTTTTGACAAGCAAGCCCACAAAGACAGCAATAACAGGGCCTTCTTCACTAAGAGTGCATACTTCGTCGATATCAAATTCAGTAGCCCTCTCACCCCAGAGCACTATGTTTGCCTCAAAGTCGCTGTGTAACAGGATTTAACAAAGAGAATGATGTTTTGCAAACAGTCCACAATGGAATATAGAAATCAAACACAATATGATAAGGTTCAATAAATAGTACTTTGCATCTTTCAAGGTAATCCCTCGATGAAGTGTTGGGGAGGTTTGATTTCGGTATTGTCGTGTTTCCAGTTCAGTTACATGAGTAATTTTTCCCATAACATCTGCCACAGAGAAGAAGGGAAATAAATTTAAATTGTAGTGGTATAAAACAAAAAGAGTGTTAGGGAAAACGCAAAAGATAGCTGGAAGAAAGAGGATAGGTAACAGGAGAACTGACCAACAAAGTACTTGGTTTCCCCAATTAAGGTTGGCAGGTCACTGAACTTTGTCAAGTTGTAAACACACATAGGAATGTCAACTGGAGGGTCAGAACATTCCTCGATTTTTGTGTAGCGTGTGACGTAGATCATAAGTTCCATAGGAAAAGGCCTGTACGATGGCTTGGCAGAGCCAACTATAAATCTTTCAAATTTGTAAACTTTTCCTTCAGAGAGCAAAGGTTTTTTAGTTGGCACATCATCAGCACCAATCTCAGCATACATGGGAGTACCCTAAGACAAGAAGGCAGGAATCATAAGTTAGAGTAGGAAGGTAAAATAACAGCAAAGCGATGGAGCAATATAAGAATGGAAGAATTACCTCGGCATCAACCAGCACAAGGTCCACATGGCGAATATCTCCATCATTTTTGCCTCCACGATAGTCCCACATACGGCACACTCTTGCCAATATAGTTCCCCTTCTAAACTTCAGCGTCAGTTCTCTGAGCGGAACTGGAGGCGGGGGAGCCATCTGAAAAAAAAAAGAAGGGGCAATCCAGAGTGAATAAACCAAGAGGAAGAGCAGAGGCAGCAGTACCTGTAAATAGACTATTTACTGAAATGAAGAACAAATAAATAAGGGGAAATTAGGGACGGATAGGTACCAAAATAGCTAAAAAAGGATTGACAGGTAATGGAAGGAGGAAGAGAGATATGCAACAGAGGGCACAATAGATACTTTCGCGGACACCAACTGAACGAATAGGGAATCGATACACAGCGAACTTCGGGGGGAAAAAAAGAAGCCGGGAAAGTGAAGTAACCGAACAGTAATATGCCTGGATAGAACATTAGAAAGAAGGAAACACGGATTCCAAACTGTGAATGAACTATATACATAACAACAGAAGGCTGCATTATTCATTATGACATAGACAGAAATATTCAATAGGGAAAGGACACACAACAAATTTTGTAGAAACAAACTGGAAGAACAGAACAGCTGAGAACCAACATGGCAAGGCAAAATATCAGAGGCAGAGAAACACAGATTCGAAACTGTGGAACAGATTGGATACATAACAACTATATACATAACAACAAAAGTCAACATAACTGACTATGACATAGATGGGAATACTTCCTGGTAAACTATATTTCTAGTTTCCGAACCACAAGAGCCATCCTCATTTTCAATCAAGATAGTGAGGCCATTCTTAGAAGTCACTCTAGAAACAGCAACATATAACTGACCATGTGTAAAAATAGGCTTTTTAAGATAGACACCAACTCTGTCGTGAGTTTGCCCTTGACTTTTGTTGATCGTCATAGCATAACAAAGTTTAATTGGAAACTGACGACGTTCCAATATAAATGGCATTTTACTTTTTTGCGAGCACAACACTATTCGAGGAATATAAACAATGTCTCCAACATTTTTTCCTGTAATGACCATTGCTTCTATGACTAAATCAGCTAGATTAGTAACAATGAGTCGTGTTCCATTGCATAAACCATCGGCCTGACTAAGATTCCGCAGCAGCATGATTGGTGCACCTTTTTTTAAGACAAGACGATGCTGCGGGAAATTGTTTAGCTTAATAGAATTCAAAAATTCAACAGGGTACAGTAAGTCAGGATCTCCACCAGTGTCAGATGATTTTGATATACTATCATAGCTTAGATATTCTTTCTCTTCGCCAGGAATATGAGACAACATGTGAGCGTTAACATCATCTGCACTTTCATTTGTAGGAGTCAAAATAGCACGTTTGCACAAATACGATGGATCAGAAAAATTAGCTTCAAAATCAGTGTAAACCAAAGAAACTATGTACGGTATTTTGGCACCACCAGTTCGAGCTAAATATTCATCAGGTATTTGTATCCAAGTCGGTTCAGGTTCATCATCATTATGTTTCGTAGCAGGGAGGCTCCCATTCCCAAGAGCAAGGACCCAAGTGCTGAATTTTCTAATCTCATTTTGCACAACAGGATCAAGATCAGGTGAAGCCAATCTCATATTTGTTTTAAGTGTCAGTAAAGTAACATGGTCCCAAAGAGGTGAGTTAGTGACAGAAGCATTAACAATTTGACTGCTAGTACCACCTTCTATAACAGGAAGTATTTGCCTTAAATCCCCACCAAGAACAACAACATTTCCACCAAAAACAAGATCTTTTGCAGCTAGGTCGTCGACAGCTAAAACATCACGCAATGTTCTATCGAGTGCTTCAAAGCATTTTCTATGGGTCATTAATGCTTCATCCCAAATGACAAGAGATGTTTTACTCATCAGCTCAGCTAACATTGTACCTCTTTTTATATCACAAACAGTACGGTCATTTATTTCCAAAGGAATTTTGAAACGTGAATGCGCGGTTCGACCGCCAGGCAGTAGCAAAGCAGCAACTCCAGAAGAAGCAACAGTTAAAACAATTTTTTTTCCGCTCTCAAGAAAGAAACAATAGCATTCCAAAGAAAGGTTTTACCAGTCCCACCAAAGCCAGAAACAAAAAAGAAACCAGGTTTCTCTTCACAGACAGAATCAACAATTTCATGGAAAGCTTTCAACTGGTCATCGTTTAATTTACTACAGAAAGAAATGGCATTAGCCTCAAGTTCATCAATGTCATAAGACAACTCATCATCTATTAGTCTATTGGAAAAAACACCAGAAGAATTATCAGTCTTTAAAGGAAGGTTGTAGTCTTTGATATTAGCACCATGTTTACTAAGCAACAAAGCAATCTCATCAATGACCATATCTTTTAATTCAGGAGGTGGAAGAATAAAATTCCTATTTTTAAGAGATTGCTAGAAACCACGCTGAATATCATCTCCCAACAAAGGCCAGATTTTTTCAAAAAAAGAATATTCATCTTTCATGTCACAGAAAAGCAACATAGTAATAAAAAGTTTTTGCAACCGAGGTGAAGAGCCCCAAGCAGCAGCCTCATTAAAAGCAGCATACCATTCGTTATCATCACCCAGAAGACCTCGAGCAGCACATGCTTGTTTAAAAGTATCATAAACAATGTTTTTGTATGTTCTTAAATCAACATAACTTGTAGCACCTTTGACAACGATAAGCAACATTCGTAAAAAATACCGCTCACCAGCAGCTGGATGAACAAAATACAGGCGGCCAATTTTAAAACCATTCACTCTTTCTTTCCAATATCTATCTTTTTCTATCCATGTAAACCTTGTAGGATACTCGCAATATGTTAAATCTAATCCCTTATCATGACGTTGGTTAGAAATGAACCATTCAGTTAACATGCTCCTTTTCAATCGCTCGTCAGTCGCAATTTTGCAAAGGTTTTCAGACTCATCCCAAGTAACAAAGTTCTCACCAGGCAAATGAACAGGCATTCTTCAGGAGGATAATGAGCATGTATTTCAAAACCAAGGACTCTCCAACATGCATCAGGATCAGAAATATACCGAGCATCTAAATATTCTTTCACTTCATTTTTAGTTGCTGTTTCAGGATCATGTGGTGTGTCCTCGCCTTTCTTCATTCGCTCAACATAAACCTTAGCACAATCAGGGCCTTTTGTAACATATTTAAATAAATATTTAAGCAAATGGCCTTTATTACACAACTCAAGGTTGATATGAGCTTGAAATTTTTTAAGGAGACCCAAATTATGCGGCACCACCCATCTATTATCCAGGTCAACATTACCTTTTTTGACAATTCTACCATTATTAGAACGTTTGTACAAAGGAAACCCTTGATCATCAAATTTAGTTTCTTCATTAAACATTTTTGGATAACCTTTGGAACAAACTCCATTTTTCATGCAAGAAGAATCTTTATTATGGACGCCACATGGGCCATGCATCATGTGTTTAGCAACCAATGCATATCCAAGTGGATCAGTTTCAGGATTTGGAATTTCAGCACTAATGAATGAATCAATGACATGAGGTGTTGGTTCAACAGGAGTGGCGTGTTGGTTCAACAGGAGTGGCGAGCCATATAAGCATATGTGCATGTGGAAGACCACGTTTCTGAAACTCAACAGTATCAAGAACTGGAAAAAGTGGAAGACAAGGCATCAAAATCGATGGACAAACAAATGAGGAGTGAAAAAAAAAACCAAGGCACACTGCAAGAAAACAGGGAAAAACAAACAAACCTGCGTTAATCGGGCCAAATAAAGTTCCATCTTTTATATCTGTCAACAATTCTTGCAATTTCATATGATAAACTCGATCAACAACATCCGCCCTATCATTGTGTTTTTGACCAGGCTCAAATTTCAAAGCTTCGGTTATTTCAGGCCACTTTGGGTTTGATGTAAAAGTCAGGAAAAAATCACAAGGACCATACACTCTAGTAATCGCAACGGCATCATGAAAATTTTGAAGCATGTAACGTCTACCACCTGTATGGCTAGCCGGAAGGTACGTACGTTTGCCAACAGCATCACCATCAACACAACCGCCAGCAACAGCATCAATAATCCCTTGATAATGATGAACTCTAAGTTTTTTCTGATTATCAACAACCCATTGCAAATTATGTTCATCTATTAAAGCACGAACATCAACCCTAGCCTGCATAGAAAGACGACCACAAGAAAGGTACGGATTTGGCTGGTTCTTTCTATAATGAAACATGATACGGTAGAAGTCATTCATGCTAACAGTATTCTTAGTCTTTTTTCCAGTATCAGCACTAACTTTAATGTAAGGAATCCCTACTTGAAACCCTCGCTCACCATAAGGAAATAAAATAGGATATTGCAAAGCCATCAACGCTGGATGCAACGAAGATACTCTACGGAGTCTGTCATCAGCAGTATGAACAATAATGTCACGCTTGAAAGTATCAACAGAAAATTCACCAATAACCAACAGCGCCAAATCATCAGTCGAAGGAAGGTTGTACTGAATCGGATCACCTTCACGAGCACCAACAATGCGGATGCCTACACGTTCATCGCTGTTTTCCTCTAACCGATCCCTTGCCATCCTAAATTTTTTTGTCAATGGATTATGCTGATCAAACATGTCCAACAAACCCTGGATAATACTTCGGTCCAAATCATCATCTATCCGTTCAGTTTTATCCAAAGCACGAATTCTATTACTAATTTCGTCATGGGTATCATAAATGTACAGTTCAACAAATCGAGGCGGCACACCATCAGGTGGAAGCAAAGAACCTATTCGATGATATGTCTGGCCATTAATTTTGAAAACATAAATACCTCCACGTTTGTTAATATCATGATCAATTCTAGCACCCATGGAGATAAAATTGAACAAGCAATTGTATTGTCGAATATGCCTCAAAATTTTCTTTGCACGACTGTCACCATCAAAATTCAACAATTCTTTCAAAAACAACGGCGGTTCTTTAAATGGAGGAATGTAGATTTTTCCTCCTTTGCAGCAAGAATAATATTCAGGACTACCGCCTCTGGTGTTAGAACTCCCAGCACTCCTTTCAGCATACCAAAATACAGCACCACAGTGGCTGCACTCGTAATCTGGAGATCCAAAGTACGACCTCTGTGGATGACTCTCTGGTATGGCCACAGTGCATTGGCAAGGAAAGGAAAGCAACAAAGGAAGGGAAAAATAAAGTAAGCAGCAGCGTGAAGTAAAATAAAGAGGGGAAAAAATAAACAGCATCAGGATGGAATACGAAATAACAAAACTACCTTTCAAGAAATCGATATACTCCGGCGTGAAATGCGCATACTTGCTTGTCACAAAACAACCTTTCGTTGGCCCTACCCACACGGCACAGGAAAGCATCACAAACAAGGCGGCGAAGGAAAGGCACAACAAGCAGGAACGGGGAAAAGGGACACCTAAACAAGCGAAACCCACCAGGCAGCTTATAGCGTTTCTGATCGAACCGCCGCTTCCTACTTTGACGATTCTCAGCAGAAGTTGAAGAGCTATATATTGGAAAGAGTTCCCCTACCCAAAAAGCAGCACCAAATAATCATATGAAGCACAAAGGAGAGAAAACAACACAGAACCTTTTTTTTGTTTGCAGGGAAAATAAAAGAGGAAGGGCAAAGAAAGCAGGACATACTTTTTCTTTTGCCACCCATGGGAACCATGCAACAAAAGGCCCAGCAGCAGCACAAGGCACAGGCAACTAAAACATGGAAGGAAGGGCATAATTTTTAAAAGCTTAAAGGCAGCGGGAAAACCACACAGGAAAGATAGAAATAGAGTAACATAATATAAAAAAGGGGGACCTCAGTATTTATCTGTCACAGAAGTAAAAGGTGGGCACACTACAACACATCGAATAGCTGTGGAAAAATACCGGTGCAACAGCAAGGGGGAACAAACGGACACCATCAGTAACAACAGAAGCACTCGTATGAAATGGACAGGCAATGCAGAATGTAACAAGGCCATCGAACAAAAGGGTGAAAGACGAAGAAGTAACAACGGACCTTGCTCCCCAACAGCACTCTTCAATGCAGGGAAGGAGGACGCAAGGAGCCGGAGGAGCAACGAACTGATTTTGATAGGAACAGATTGTTAGAGCAGGGAAACGGTAACCGTACTTACATCGTAGCATGACAGGAACAGGCGACACGGCCCAAAAAAAAAAGGGAAGAGAAGGAGGTCCTTACATCCTAGGAAGACAAGGGAAGAGGTGCCTCGAGAGGAAGCGAAACAGGGAGCATGAGGACCTGCATGAAGAAACAACGCATCAGGGCATGGAGGCGGTAAAAAAAAAAGCGCCGACGGGGGGAGAAGCCAAAGGTCACTGACATACCTCACCCGAAGCCACCCATGGCAGGAACAACGCGCAGGGAAACAGCAGGCAGCAATGGCACGAACAGATCAATCCAAGGACAACAAACCTGCAAAAGAAACCATAACCTGAAAGAATCAAACTCACAACCCTAGAACACAGGGCACAAATACGTTCCTGACAGGGACGAAACCAAAACCAATCGTTAAACCCTAATCTCTTCAGATCGAGGGGGGAGAAATCCTAAACACAGCAATGGGATCCAGGATTCTAGCGCGGGGAACCGAACAAACAACAAGAATGGAAAGCACGAGCAACCGAAACCACGCAGGAACAAAAGCACCCAAGATCGATGGGAAAACCAAGGGCGCGCGGACGAAGTCGAACCGTAATGGAAACAAAGTAACGACGCGAGGAGCTCACCCGATGCAGCCCTGGGCAGATCGAAGCAACGGAGAAGGAGACCAAAGACAAGAACAAGGTGGGAGCGGCGTAGCAAATGAGGTGAGGGAGGAGGAAGCGGAGGAGTCGCGCGGCCAAATAGCAGGAGCCGCCATTAGTTCCCGCTGCACGACACGCGAAAGAGACGGCGACGCGTGGGCAAACAGCCGCGGCGACGAACGAGGGAGCGGCAGGCGACCGAAGCGGCCGGTTTTTTTTTTCCTTCGATCGATGGCGAAGCACCGAGATCAACGGTCGTCGAAGAAGGGATTTTTTCACCGCATGCAAGGCGACCACGCAGCATTAAAACGCACGGATGGAAATCAGACGGCCAAAAAACAGTCCTGCCGACGTGCGATACGTGACCAACGCGAGCGGAACCGCGGTTTCCTCTCCGATCGATGGGTAAGCACCGAAACCAACGGGCAGGACCGTACAACAGCAGGTTTTTCACCGCATGAAAGGTAACCAGGCAGGGTTTAAACAAACGGATGGAGATCATGCGGTCAAAAAATGACGAGTTAACGTGGCTACTGTGTCTAACGTGGGTCAAGCCGCAGACTAAAGAGGGAAATATGGAAGAGTCAGTATGGGTGTCGGCGCAGCCATGCAGAGCCCCTGGCTGGGAGCTTGCAGCTAGGGTGTAGGCCTACGAGCTCCACCTGCGGAGCCCCCGGCATCGTTGCAGCACGGGGCCGTCGCCACGCGAGCCTGCGAGCTGACACCGAGCTTGGTTATGATTGTGGCGTGGTGTGCCCCTAGGCTGCACGGGCGTCGGTCCTAACGGGATCGTCGAACTTGCCGTTCCCCGAGCCCCCAGCGTGGCACGCTGCCGCCACCGCTGCAGGGGACCATCATCCGCGCGCCACTGCCGTCCGTGCACCTCCAAGCGAGATGAGCCATGCCAGGACATGCACCATGTTGACCGGGCATGCCTGTACACCCACGTGCTTGGAATACTCGAGAGGCAGCCCACAAACAGAAAAAACAAAGAAGTGTGTATTAGTGATTAATTAACACTTGGCCTCGAGACGAACCGCGTCCGGGCGCCTTGTATGCTGCAGGACGTTGTGTTGCGCGAGGTCGAACACGGCAGTGAGCAGCTCGCCGGGTGAGCCCGGATGTCGACGAAGCGGCGACCCGCGCTCGACCCGGGTTGACGATCGAAGTGGTAACCCGGTGGTCCGTGAGTCGACGGCGTGGAGCCCCCGGGGTCGTCACGGTGTCGCGCGGGATCATCTCAAAGTCGTCGCCTCGCCGTGCCGGTTCGCCGCCATCGGGTCGGGATTATCGTCGCCGTGGACGCGGCGTTCGGCGCCGTCCTCGCTTCGTTGTCGTCGCATCCTTTCGTGCGCCACGGCATGGCCGGTGTCGCGTCCGTTGCCGTTCTTTGCACCACAGCCATTGTTCGGCGCCGCCGTGCGGCTAGATCAGGTGACATCGCCCCGCGTCTCCACGCGATGCAGGTCGTGACCCTGTCCCGTGAGTCGCTATATATGTGGGACACGCTGGGTAGCCTGGGTCCCATCCCTAGTCCGGGGTCGAGGCAAGCCGCGGCCGTAGCGCCGCGGCCGTCATCGCCGACCAGATGCTCGGGTCTTCAGCTCGGCGTTGTCGCCGCTACCGTAGCTCGGCGCGGAGCCCCTGTCGTCGCCGCCGAGTTGTCCAACACGGAGTCACTGTCGTTGACGCGGCGTCGCCGTGGCTGCCGTCGCGGTCGGGGCTGCTGCTGAGTCGTGGTTGCCGTCAACCTGGCTCCGGTGCAGCTTCCGGCCCAGTGAGGGCTGGCCGCGAAGCACCGTGGGCTCAAGCGCCACCGCGCGTGCCGCGCGAACGGGCTGGGACGCCGCTGCACCACCAAGATCAGGCGCCGTCGTTGTTGCTGTGGAGCTCCCGGCCGGCGTCTGCGGCATCTTGGCGTCGTCGCCGTCATCGCGGCCATGCAGCCCCCGGCGCTGATGGAGTCACTGCGTCGACCACCATGCGGGGCCGCCGCCGTGCACAGCGGCCGCACAGCAACGTCGGCGTCCTGCACGGGCTACGCGCGGCATCATGGTCGTTCTCGCCTCCACGACGCCTCCGGCCTTGTCGCGGTCGCTGGGAGTTGCTGAAAGCTTGGGGCCAGGTAAGTGCGCCGCACTCGCTCCTGAGCCCCCATGTGCGCGCGCCTTCGTCCTGGCGCAGCTAGGTGCTCACGAGAGCACGGGTTCACGTGGTGGCCATCCAAATAAAATAGTCGCCCAAGTTTAATCCAAAAGGGACCCGATGCTTGCCCCTGCATGCGTCACAGACCGCGGACATCGAGTATAAAACTCGTTAAAGATTAAATAAAGAGGGGAGATTAGATTAGACGAGGTCGGTGACATGCACTCCTAAGCGATCCACGGCCGGGCATGCTCGGAGTAGTAGTGCCGGAACAACCGCGTCCTCGTGCAATGGCAGCAGCAGGCTGCGCTAGGGAACCGTGCTCCAGGGCCAGAGGCACCTGCCCGGGGCCAAAGGCACGCCCAAAGCAGGTTCGCTGGCACACGCCATTTGCCGGTGGCGCGCGGCAGGTTGGGCGCGCCGTCTCCGTCAAAATCTCCTCAGCTCCTTTGGAACCTCCAAGTGAGCTCAGACATGCCAGGACATGCCTGTACACCCATGTGCCTGGGATGGTGGCTGCTTGTTGACTACCGAGCCCGGATTGAGGTCGCGACGCCCGCAGGTTGGAGTCGCCGGTTGGCCAGCGAGCCCGTGTCGGAGTTGCGAGTGCCGCGGGTTGACCGGTGACAAGCAAGTTGCACCACGAGCTGATGACGCAAGCAGGGAGGCCAGCAAGTTGGCCACGCGAGTTCGGGGTAGCCCCTAGGTCGAGGGCGCGAGCTCGGGGGTAGCCCCTAGGCGATGGCGCGCGCTCGGGGTAGCCCCAGGTCGATGGCGCGGGCTCGGGGGTAGCCCCCAGGTCGATGGCGCGAGTTTATGAGTTGGAGGCACGAGCTTCGGGCGAGCCCCGAGCAAGCGGCGCGAGACCCCTGACCGGAGGCGCGAGTTCCAGACGAACCCCTGGGTTGGAGTCACGAGCCCCGGGCTGGCCGGTGAAACCGTCATGTGTCGTCGTCGTCGCGGCGCGGAGCCCCCGGCCTTGCCGACGCCGCCCGAAGACGTCGCTGTGCCATGCGGCATCGTCTGCCGGCCACAACGGCCCATAGCCAAAGTCGCACCGCCGCGAGCCGACGGGTGAGTCGTCGCCGCGCTGCAACTCTGGGCCGCAGGTCGGTCGGGCGTGCTGTCCGCGCGGCACGTCTTCATCATCGATCCGGGTGCGCCGTTCTTCTTCTTCGCAACTAAGATGCTTGGCGTCACCGCCCCGCACCGCACTGCTGGGCGTAGAACTCTGGCCTTGCTTGCCGTTGCCGGGCTAGGCCGCCGCTGGGCCTTGCAGCGTTGTTGCGTCGGTATGGAGCCGCAGCTCGCAGGGACGCTGCCATGACGTGGCCGCCGGCCGGTGGTGTCACTATACCAGGACGCCGCCGTCCGGGTGCCACCCGTTGTCGTCGCGTAGCCCCCGGCGTCTCTGTCGAGGATGCTCGACGCGGAGGCCGCTGCGAGTCGAAGAACGGGGACCAGAGCTCTGCGGGCTCCGGAGTAGCCCCCAGTCGCAGGGCGACCGCCCCGAGCTATGTGCTCACAGGCGCTGATGCTGTGCTGAAGTACCGCTTCCCTTGGAGCTGCCAGCACCCATGCTGCATCGAGTACGCTCCCATGCAAATAGCAGAGCTAGAAAACAGCCCCAAGCATGTGGACGACCCTTCGCATGCATGTCCATGCGTAGCGGGATAAACGTGTATTAACTAACTAGCTAGCAAGATGGCCCGCGCACGCAAATTGCGCGGCTAGCTCTCCTAACTTTGTTATTTTATATATCAAATTTATAGTAATATAGAGTGAGATGTCAAAATTTTGCATTATACAAAACATTGTTTCGGATTTTTTTAAAAAAAATTCAAGTAATATATATGATGAAGCTCAAATCGTACGAAACATATTGAACTTCTTATTTTTCTATGAATCTTTCTCCCTTCTCCAATTAATTAATCAATCGTACGAACTGATTATTTGTACTTCAAGTCCTTTGAGGCTTTGAGAGCCTCCACATTTTGATACTTTTTTTAATAACTGAACTCGGTTTCTTTCTTCCCATTGCCTAAGGAACCTTTCTCTTGCCTTTGCTTTAAGACTTTTTGATTGGAAAAATTACCAGTGGTCATTGGTATGCTTGACCGAATAAGTTGGATGAATGTATTATACCTTAGTATACCCTTGACTGATATGCAAAGTCATCACTCACCTGTAGGAGCAAATTTGGTTAGCTCAATAGAGGCCCTTGACGTTGCTCTTGACATTATATCTCTGTTTCTCTGCCCCTAATAAAACAAACGGTATATGCCGCTCGCCAAGGCTGCATCTTTAATTATCTTTGAGTATAGTCCAAATTAAATAATACAATAGAATAATCATCTTTATTTTCCCCCTTTATTTGGAACAACGACCGCATATATAGTTTGTCTGCACATGTTGTTCACTTGCCTTTGCATAAATCTGGTTTTTGTTTTTTTTTATAATCTCTCATGAATCCAATTATGCTTGCGTATGGATATTCACGTCACTTGCAAAGTCTTCATGTCCGATTGTCTCCGATAGAGAGCTAGGCCATAGATCAGCGTCTCATCCCTGTCTACCTTGCTGGCAGGTGCTCGTCTCACCGTGCACCATTAGGTTGTCTTTCCTCTCTCACAGTCGTTCGCATTGCTGCCCATATCGACCATGTATTGCACCATTACATGATTAAAAGCAGTCCAAAAAACTTATGGAGGATTGGCTAACATACTCCTTTCCTCGTGTTCTCATCACACCTCCATCGATATAAAGTTGTGGAGTAATTCCTCCCCATCTATCTATCTTCCTTTTTCTGGTGTTCTCATCACAGCAGTCCTCTATTTGCGCTTGCCCACGTGCGCGCCGCTTCTTGCAGATAACACCATGGATCAGTATACTTGCCGACGTGGTATTCATCCTCCTTATTGACCTTGAGTTGCGTGATATGCAGTGCATGGAGAACCTAGCCGCAGGCCTCCTCCTTGATTTGTAATATTATATCATTCTATCGCTCATCTTTGCCCCCAGTGTTCTCTGGGCAATAATAAACTTGTGCATCTAGTGCATGAGTGCGCTTGCCTAGACCATGGCGGCCTGCAACATGTAGATAGACCATGCCATCGGCCGTATGTCGCGACAGTGTCGCCGACCTATCTTGCTTGTTCATGACAATGCGCCATAACTTGCTGCATGCATTGAGAAGACGACGACGATGCTTTGAGAAGACGACGATGACCTCATAGCTTCTCGCGATGTCATTGGTATGCTTGACCGAATAAGTTGGATGAATGTATTATACCTTAGTCGAGCTCTGCCATGTGACGACGTGCGTCTCAACTTGTCTCTCACGTCGCTCGGCGACAGCCAACCATGCATGCGAACGGCCAGATTATATGCACGCCTGTAGGACTCCTGTTCCTTCCCTAACACGTGACGTGGTTATCTTTTTTTTTTTATTCCGGCCAGATGCTATGCATGTCTGTAGGACTCCTTTTCCTTTCCAAAAAAATGTGACGTGGTTTTCTTCGTTCCGGATAGAAATTATGTATGTGTGTGTTTAGTATATATGGACTCTTTGTTCTTTTCCTAAACACCTATCACCATGAAGTGATTTTATTTTTTATTCCATAAATTGTGGTACATGGACTCCTATTTAATCTAGACCGTTAGATCTTCATAAAATCCAACGGCTCGTAGCTTTTCTTTTTTCCGATTAATGTGGTAATTTCGTGACCTTGAGAGCGAACGTGATGGCTTCTTTTTCTCTTCAAATACTAAGATAATAAATAGATAGTAGCAAGGTACTGCAGTGCTGCACCCAAAACACCATGCAGCTGGTGCCCACCACACATGAGTTCGTGGTGTGCTCCCGGGTCGGAGGCATGCGTTGTGGGCGAGCCCCCGGTCGAAGTCGGGGAGAATGCAAGTTGCCGGGCAAGCCCAGAATGAAGCCGCGGCGGCCGGGGGTTTCTCTGCTTTTTCTTCTTCGTAGCCAAACATAGAAGCGTAGCTCACTTTTCAGCAGTTCGACCAGCAACATGTTTGCGTAAGAGCACATGGAATTTGCTAGTTCCTGCACACTTTTGTGGTCTTTCAGACTCGATCTGTTCCAACTATGAGCACAAAGTTGTGATGCCTGACTCATCTAGTTGAGTTCGAATGGAACATTAACTATTTGTTCACCAGTGCCCTTTCCAATTATGCCCTTAAATGGATGCACTTTATTAGCCTCTTCCGTCGGCCAGGGAGAGGCAGCCCAGGAGCTCACCGTCCCGCGCGCTAGGCACCTGGAGATCCATTGAAGCTGCCTGAAGAAATGAAACAAGCAAGCCGGCTTCCTTGGCGTGCAGCTCGTCATCGACCACCGTCTTGCCATGCTGTACTGCCAGGACCCAACTGGCCCTCCGCCCCCACTTAACTCGCTCGCCATATACCTAGTTGACGACGACATATAACCAGTCACTACTAGATTTCCCCCCTATAACCACGAAACCTTTAGGCAACACCACACATTTGGATGCAATAGGGGGGTACTATGGTATCAAAATAGTGATTTGGTAGTAATATGCATGCCTATTACTACACATAAATTGTGTTGCGATATTTTTTTTTTGTGTTGCAAAAGGGTGATGCTAATGCACCATCTTTAGGATTTATGTTGCAATTGGTTAGATTTACTGCTACACCAATTATGAGTTGCATTAGCATTTCCTGTGTTGCAATAGAAAGGTGCTATGGCGACCATATTATCGTTGGTTGCTTCTGAACAGCAATTTTGCAACCCTTGATTGGTGTTGCAAATTGCTTGGTGCGTTGTGGCAATAGATAGGTGGCTATTGCATCCTTTGTTGCTGCGAGATGCAATAGCATGTATATATTGCCACCAATTTGCGTGGTTGTCATACTGGTCGTAGTTGTTGCAATAACAGACTCATTGGTAGTACTCTAATAGACGTCATCAGATTTGTTAAGCAAATGGAATGATGGAAATCTATCACAAATTAACTTATTGTAAAGAGACCATCTATCGCTAAAAGTCCTGGCATTTAAAAATTGCATGGACAGGTTCATAGGTAACAAACGGAGTGTATCTAGCAACCAGTAGCACGCTATGTTGAATGAGCATCAAAATATATAAAAGAGTTGGCTGGCGCAAAAAAATAAAAAGAAAAGGCGAGCGCAAAGGGCAGTTGGAATCGAACCTGGGTCTCTTGAAAGAGAGTGAGCAAGCTTACCACTGCAACACGACGAGTTGTATGTAACCTTCTACGATTGGTTTATTTAAAAAGAAACTCGAACTCAATTAAAATTGTAATCCGAATCGAACTCAGTTTAAATTCCCTGTGAATACAAACGTATTCAGAACGTATTCGCGATCTCTGGCTTGCCTTTTACCCACGCTGGCCCAATCGATCCCAAGCCCGTGTGTACTGCCTTGGCGCTCGTCGACCTGATCATCAATCGAAGTATCCTGGCGGCGCTCGTCGACCTGATCAGCTTTTGCCGCCGCTGCCGCCCAAGTGCGACTCGATCGATCCTGCCTGCCATCCCCCGAGGACTCCAATTGAGCGGAATCCGCGGCGCCGCCCTGCCCGATCGTGTGGACTGCCTGATCCCCGGTGAGGCTCAAGTCTTTTTAACGAGATTCTCCCTGTCGTTCTTCCATTGCTTGATCGACCAAAGGGAATTGCTATTTGTCAGTTGCCTGTAAACAAGAAAATTTTCAGTGGACAGTGCTGACCATAGGATGCAAATCGATCCACTATCTTTTGTCTTAGTTTGCTTTGACTAGCTGCCTAAACAAGCAGGCCCGCAAGTAGGAAAAGTGATTTTGTAAGCTCATGTTTGTTATGTGTTAATTATGCAGGTTTCGTTGGTAAGGACAAAAGGTTCATGTGAGTTCCAGAGGCACAAATTTGAGCAACACCACACTGATCGATTTATCAGGTATTGTGATGTCAAATTAGATACTTGGTTATTTGAACAACACCACACTGATTTGTCTTGGCATGTTTGGTTTAATTATTTAGCTTGTGTGATGCATGGAAGAAAATTGCTCATACTTGTGTGATTTTAATTTTAGGTCTGTAACATTTAGAGGAAGAATAGTGCTTGCTACTAGTGGATTAATTTGTGTCGTGTTATCCCCTATTTATTTCACAAATTGCTACACTTTGATATGTTATCAATTATTTTCATGTATGTGTTAACCTATTTTTTGGTACATTTATGTGTTAACCCAATGTGTTATGTATGGTTCCATAATTAATAGTGTCAAAAAAGGTTTCGCCATTGCAAATTTTGGATGGCCATATTTTACATATGCATGCTAGATCATGATCTGTCTCGTTGCAAACATGCATGCAGATTAATGGCATCACACGAAGATAGGAGTTGGATGCGGCTGCCTCGACATTCAGAGGTGTGGAAGGAGAATTTCAGGACTTTTATTCAAAACTTTGGCACATCATCATCGCGAAGAGCTGGTGGATCTGTTGCGTGCCCATGTGCTATATGTCAATGCATGATAAGACATTCAGATGTGTTTACGATTCAGTTTCATTTAGTTACTAAAGGGTTTGCTGATTGTTTCATCAATAATGAATTGGAGGGCCCAACTTGTCCATCATCAGCTGAGGGTCGTGTGAATCATGGTGTCGGTCCTGATCTCAATACAACTATAAGAGAACCTGAAGATGCACATCCTACAGCTGACGCGGCACCTTATTTTGGAGAAGACGATGATGAAGACGCAAGTGATGACCCTGCTGCCACTAATACTCTGATTAGAAACATTATCAGTGGCTATATACATGGAGAAAGCATAGATGCTGGTGAAGAGCCAAATAAGGATGCAGAGATATTTTTGAAACTACTAGAGGAGGCAAAGAAGGAATTGTATCCAGGATGCAAAGATGCAACCAAGGTCTCTTTTATCGTGCAGCTTTTTCAGATAAAGTGCTTGTACGGAATTAGTAACTCGGCATTGGAGGCCATACTTAATCTGTTCTCAAAGGTTCTCCCTGAAGGCCATTGTATCCCTGACTCCTTGGATAAAGTGAAAAGGGTGGTACGAGACTTAGGCTTGGACTATATCAAGATACACGCATGTAAGAATGATTGTGTGTTGTTTTTTAAGGAGAACGCAAAGCTGGAGACATGTCCTGTTTGTGGGGAGTCTAGGTGGAGACTTGCTGATAATGAGGCTGCGGATGGTGCTACTGTAAAGAAGAGGTTTCCAGTGAAGATCTTACGCTACTTTCCTCTTATTCCTCGGCTTCAGAGAATGTATATGTCGAAGCAGTTATCAGTGGACTTGCAATGGCATAAGAAAGAATTGGTCAACGATAGAAAAATGCGTCACCCTGTTGACTCACCTGCATGGAAGCATGTGGATAAAGAATATAAATTGTTTGCACAAGAAGGTCGTAATATTAGGCTGGGTCTTGCTTCTGATGGCTTCAATCCCTTTGGGATGCAAAATGTTACATACTCCATATGGCCTGTCATGCTAATACCTTACAACTTGCCTCCATGGTTGTGTCAGAAACAATCTAACTGGTTGTTGTCAATGTTGATACCTGGTCCGAAATCTCCTGGAATGGATATTGATATATATTTGAGGCCCCTTATATTGGAGCTCAAGGAGCTTTGGGAAAAGGGTGTTCCAACATGGGATGCTGCTACAAGGAAGAATTTTAAATTACATGCTCTTCTACTTTGGACAATTAATGACTTCCCAGCTTATGCTATGCTTTCTGGATGGAGCACGAAAGGAAAGTTTGCATGTCCATACTGCCACAAAGATACTGAATATTTGTGGTTGAAACATGGGAAGAAGCACTGCTACATGGGACATCGACGTTTCTTGCCCTCGGACCATCCATGGCGCAACAACAAGGTCAGCTTCAACAATGAGGTCGAAACCAGGGAGGCACCAGTACCACTGACAGGTGCACATGTACTTCAGCAGTTTGAAAGTTTTGAACAAGTGATACTTGGGAAGAATGCATCCAAAAAAAGGAAGCGTGACGAAGGCCAAAGATGGCACAACTGGAGGAAGAAGAGCATTTTTTTTGAGCTCCCTTACTGGTCTTCTTTGCTCATCAGGCATAATTTGGACGTCATGCACATTGAGAAAAATATATGCGAGAGCATATTAGGCACTCTGCTTGAATTGGCTGGTAAATGTAAGGACGGCGAGAAGTCCCGGCTTGACATGGAGAATCTACAGATACGCCCAGATCAGCATCCTGTGATTGAGAATGATAAGTATATCCTGCCACCAGCCTTGTACAAGTTAGATAAGAAGGACAAGGAAATGTTATGCGAATTTCTATATGGAGTGAAGATGCCTGATGGGGTTTCCTCTAATATAAGAAGATGTGTTGACCTAAAATCAAGTAAGGTGTCTGGCTTGAAAACTCATGATTACCATCTAATTCTACAGAAACTGTTACCCTTAGTGGTGCGTAGGATTTTGCCAGAACAAGTTGTCATCGCATTGATTCAGCTTAGTAATTTCTTCGATGCACTATGTTCCAAGGAGCTGGTCGAAGCAGAGTTGGACAAACTTAGCATTTCAATTAGGGAGACTGTTTGTCGACTTGAGATGCTATTCCCACCTTCATTTTTTGATATCATGATGCATTTGCCTGTACATTTAGCTGAAGAGGCTAAACTTGGTGGGCCTGTGTGTTATAGATGGATGTATCCAGTGGAGCGGTACCTACGTACAGCAAAAGGATATGTGAGGAACAAGGCGTACCTTGAAGGTTCAATAGCCGAGGGATACATACTCGAGGAGTGCCTTACATTTTGCTCAAGATTCTTGGACATGGACACCAAACTGAATCGTGTTGATCGACATGAAAGCATTGCTGTGAATGAGCCACCATCTGGTCTGAGCATATTTGCTGACATGGATTACAAGAGGAGAGGACAGACTGTCGACATGATTGAAGGAGATGAGATGCGGAAGATGAGGCACTACATAATTTCAAATTGTACTGAAGCTAGCCAATGGATCGAGTAAGTTACGCTACTGAACATCAATATTTTAATTAAAATTATATTTTTTAGACTAACAGTAATATACTTTTCTTTGCAGTGAGCATATGGAAGAACTTAAAAAATATGGTACAAGAAACCTTAAAAAGAGACACGAGGAACAATTTGTAAGATGGTTCGAGGCCAAGATCAGGGCTCTACATGCGAAAGGGGAAGTAAGTTCAGAGATGTTTGCACTTGCTCAAGGACCGGACGATCGAGCTCGTACATTGCATAGATGCCATATCAATAATTGGCTGTTTCGAACCGTTGACATTGAGAAAAGCCTCGTAACACAAAACAGTGGTGTGCTTGTCAAGGGCGACGGTACTACTGGCAACATGAACTGGTATGGGGTGATTAAAAGAATGATCTCACTAGAATTCCCTGGACAAAAAGAAGTTATTTTGTTCCAGTGTGACTGGTATGATGTGCCTGCTGCCACTAGCAACAGAGGCAGAGGATACAATAAGGATCAATTTGGGATAATTGATATCGATACCACCCGATACAGGTATACGAATGAACCCTATATTCTGGCAACACAGGCGGAACAGGTGTTTTTTGTGAATCTAGTAAACAAACCTGGTTGGAGAAGTGTTATTGCATTGAAACCAAGGGACTTGTTCGCCATGCCTGAATTAGAACTTGAGGACTCAATTGACGTGGGTATCGAAGTAAATAATTCATTCGGTGTACACCAGGATTTGAAAAATTGGACAAGATCTGACAAGGAAGGCACAACCGGGGATGTCTCTGTTATTGCTCAGGTGCAGACCGAAGCAGTTGATGAACCAGACGATGCGGTCTTTGATTGTGACGATGAAGATGATGAAGATGACACGTACGTGGATGATGGAGTTGTTGCACCAGTTGCTTCTGTGGTACAAGACGAAGATGATGACTTTTTTATTTGATGCTTGTATAATTTTGTTTGGCGTATCAAGAGATGTTTTTGTTTGCTGTGACAATTAATAATTTATTCTCATGAAACTCACTGAATGCCTTTTTTGGGTAGTTTCAGTTCAAATTTCAGTCGAAATTCGGATTCTGTAGACACTTCAGCTTGTATGTCATCAGTTTTTAATGTTTCATTTTGAGTGAAACAAGTGTTACTTATTCATGTGTTATTCATGTGTGCAACAAGCAGTATACTTCTGACATGGCACCTGAACCTGTATGTGATGAATTATTCGATAGATGAATTATTCAACTGAACCTGTATGCATTGATGGGTCGTGAAAGTTGTGTTAATTATTTGCTGTCATTATGTTAATTTTATGATGGGTCGTGAAACTTTGGTTTACTGCCTGCTGTTGTTTTCTCTTTTTCATAATGTGAGCTGGTGCTTCATTGAAACTTGACATGTGATTCTGAATTCAATTTGGACCTATGATTTTGAATACGTGTCATATGAAACAGATTATCGGAAGTGCTGCTCTTTTTTTCTTTCTTGCAATTTATTATTTCGTCCCTGTATACAAGTTAACAGAAGTGCTGCTCCAATTAAATTTCTTGCATTTTATTATTTTGTCCTTGTATACAAGAACACTCTATGTATATCTATCAGCAGAACAAAATAATGAGTTCTTTTGGATTTGTCTTGCGTCTTAGATTTTTATATATTCAGTATATCATCTGTTATATCTCAAATAATGTTTTGAGCTGTCCAGAATAAATATGATTTTTCAGTGTTATGCAAAATGATAACAAAATGCATCGGTACTAGTGATAACAAAATGTTATTCTTTCTTTTCAGCTAACCAAGGCAGTTCAAATGGAGGAAACAAGTGACGGGACCTTCTTTAAGTCAACCGTTGCTGATCAAGTGATGGGATCATCTGGCTATGAGTTTCTTTGTTGATGATAAACTTATTTAGTTCTTGTCAAATTAGCCTGTTACTATGTGTGTTCAAACAATCTGGTGTTGCAAACTTATTATTATTTCAGTACTACTTGTGTGGAATTGTACTCTGAATGGTTGAATTAATCTTGTTATCATGAATGATAAATGCATCATTATTATTGATCCTATATTATATTGTTTTGAAAATTGGTGATGCAAAACCATTCGTGGCAAATGACATGTGGCAATAGCTACATAAGTATGGAAGCAAAACCATTCGTGGCAAATGAGAATTCATCCTATCGCAACCCAACTTTTTCGACGTCACATTGGTGGTGGCAATACGAAGTTCAACATGTAGCAACCCACTAATATGGTGGTCATAGAGGGGTGAACTTTTGCCTACCAAAATGTTTTCGAAGCAATAGAGGTGATCACATCTGACAACCAATCAATTTTGGTGGCAATACAGTGCTCCACCTATAGCCTCCAAACGATTTTGGTGGCCATAGAATGGCACACCTATAGCGACCATTCCCTAATTCGTGGCAATAGAGTTGTCGACATCTAGCAACCAAACGAATGTAGTGGTAATAGAGGACACCACCTATGGCACCGAAATCAACTTCGTGGTAATAGAGAGAACCACATATAGCAACCAAAACACTTTAGTGGTAATAGAGGTGCTTGCCCTATAACAACCACAACCAGAGTGTAGCAATAAAATGATTTGCAACGCAAGATTTTACAATTTGCAACGCGTTGGGTACGATGCAATTTAACCTATGGCAACAGCATATACGTTGCAATAGGATAATTTGCAACCAACGCGAGTGCGGCAATAGATGCTAGTTGCAACGCCTCCTTGTGTTGTAATAGAAAAACAATTGCAACCAACAAAAGACATTCGTGGTTGAAGGCTAATACCACATGACCTATTGCAGCAATGTTTTACGAAATTGTTTGGGTGCAATTGCGGCTATTGCACCCAAAAAGGGCATATTGCAACGTATTTCCTGTGTTGCATTAGGGGGAAAATCTAGTAGTGAGTCAACACACCAGATCCAGGCCGCAGGAAAATCGTAACGAACGGCTGCCAGGGGACCCAGGGCGTGGTCACTATTTCAAATAGCGACCTCCTAACGTACGCATCCCCTGCTGCACTGCACTCCATAGATCGCTGGAGCACTTGGTGCCGGGAGGTGCTCCCATGCTCTCCCCCATCATGGCCAGGCTTATGACAAGGTGAATTGGTCCTTTCTCCAACAAACATTGAGAATGAAAGGTTTTTCATCTTTGTGGTGCAAATGGATTGACCAAATTGTGAAGGGAGGTAGCGTGAGCATTAAAGTGAATGATGATATTGGTCACTTTTTTCAGTCCAAGAAAGGGCTCCGTCAAGGAGACCCTCTCTCACCCATCCTCTTTAATCTCATCGCTGATATGTTGGCAATTCTTATTGAACGAGCTAAAGTGAATGGAAGCTTCCGGGGGGTTATTCCCCATTTGGTGGACGAGGGACTCTCTATCCTCCAATATGCGGATGATACTATTCTTTTTATGGAACATGATTTAAACCAAGCCAAAAATCTTAAGCTAGTCTTAAGTACTTTTGAGCAATTATCCGGTTTAAAGATCAATTTCCATAAAAGTGAGCTCTTTTGTTATGGAAAGGCTAAAGATGTAGAGGGAGAGTATGCACAACTTTTTGGTTGTAACACGGGCTCTACTACTTTTAAATATCTAGGCATTCCTATGCATCACAAAAAATTATCCAATAGTGATTGGATAATCATTGAGGAGAAATTTCAAACAAAACTCAGTAGTTGGAAAGGAAAGCTCCTTTCGGTTGGAGGCAGATAAGTCTTGATTAATTCCGTCTTGACTAGTTTAGCCATGTACATGCTTTCTTTCTTTGAAGTCCCTAGGGGAGTACTTCAAAAGCTGGACTATTATCGTTCTAGATTTTGTTGGCAATGCGATGAACATAAGAAAAATTATAGGCTCACTAAGTGGAGCATTCTTTGCACACCTAAAGATTTTGGTGGGTTAGGAATTAAAAATCTTGATATCCAAAACAAGTGTCTCTTGTGTAAATGGTTGTTCAAACTTATCAATGAAGAGGGTATTTGGCAAGACCTTCTACGAAGGAAATACTTGTCAAACAAAACTTTGTCTCAAGTTACTAAACAGCCGGGGGACTCCCACTTTTGGTCCGGATTAATGAAAGTAAAGGACCTATTCTTGGTGGGAGGTTCCTTTCATATTCAGAGAGGTTCTGAAATTAGATTTTGGGAGGATGTTTGGATTGGAGATAAACCCCTTGGAGTTGTTTACTCATCACTTTATAATATTGTAAGAAAAAAAGATACTACAGTTGCTCATGTTTTAAGTACCATACCCCTGAATATTTCCTTCCGAAGCGCCCTAGTAGGAAACAATTTGGTTGCTTGGCATGATCTTGTGTCTAAAGTAGTGATGATTAATCTTACTAATGATAGAGATATTTTTGTTTGGAACTTACATAGGAGTGGCACTTTCTCAGTGAGCTCGATGTATACGTCTCTGATGCAACAAGGAGTAGTTCCTTCTAAATGCCTTCTTTGGAAAATTAAAGTACCACTGAAAATTAAAATCTTTCTTTGGTATCTTTTTAAAGGTGTTACTTTAACAAAGGATAATCTTGCAAAAAGAAATTGGCATGGCAGTCTTACTTGTTGCTGTTGTAGTTCTCTAGAAAGTATACAACATCTTTTTTTCGATTGCCATTTTGCTAGATTTTTATGGAATACCGTTCACATCACATTTGGAATTCAACCCCCCTCAAGCATTTCGAATATGTTTGGTCCTTGGCTCAATGGCATTCAACCAAAGCTTAGAGATCAGATTTTATTAGGTGCTGCAGCCCTATGTTGGGCAATTTGGTTGAATAGAAATGATATGGTATTCAACAATGCTAAATCTAACACTTTTTTGCAGGTAATTTTCAGAGCAACATATTGGATCCGCACTTGGTCGCTGCTGCATAAAGAAGAGGAAGCAAAGGCAAATCTGAAAAATGGCTGTAGGCTGTTGGAGACGGTGATTATGGAGGTTTTTGCTAAGTTTGGTTGGAAGTTTAGGAATAGAATTGAGGCATAGCTTTGGTTTTATTCGGTGTGTTGGTCTTTTATCCTTTGTCTGAAGTCTGAACTATCGTCGTTATGACAATGGAGCCTGAGTGCTCATGTGATGTAACGAACAGTTTTGTACATCCCCACAGGATGTAGCGGCTGGAACCTTGTTCCATTATCTAAAAAAAGGACAACACACATCACCTTGTCCATGGTAAAATGTCAATGGTAACTCTTGAAACTAGACACTACGAATAGTCTCGTTGTCTATGTATTTTGTGAACATGACTACCAAAATGAACAACGTAAATCCCTGATCGATCGACAGGCCTCTGAGTTATGGACCGCCTACCAAAAAGAGATTAAAAGATTTTGGCTGCAGAACAGTGTGTAGAGTACTTCTCAACCTATCCTATCACGTGTAGTTTGAGCACTGATCAGGCTCGATGCAGATAGCAGCTGGAGAGTTGCTCTGCATGAGTTCAAGCTTGAGACTAACCTACTCCCAATACCTCTCAAGCCCACCATTAGGAATCGACGATCTAGCAAAGGGTCAATAGTCCAGACTTCAAAAATTAGGTGCCCATAGTCTACTTCATGTAGCATATATAGCTATCTCTTGGCACTCCCACTGGTATATACCAAACGCAGGGACAGGGCACCTGACATTCCTATTTATACACAATCTGCTCTGCATTATTCATTTTTTTTCCCTTGTGCTGACTGAACACATGGTTTAATAACTACTTTTCTGTCGCTAAAAAGAGCCAACACACATGTCACCGGTACTATCATGCAGGGTTTATTGATTTGGTTGGTGAGAAACATCACATGTAAACTGAAACCATCAATCAACTAGTGCCGCATCAATTCCCATTATGCTCATCACTTCAAAGCTCACATGGCATTTTTAAAGATGGGGTTTTCATCATAAATTTATTGGATTAACTCATCTTCCAGAGCTCTCAGAAACCTGTTAGGAAGAGGATGATTGGTTTACACAATTTTGTAATGTTGTTGAAATTTGAATAAAGTTTAATATTCGGATCTCAGTATCCTGGCTCTTTCCTGTTATATCCTTAACCATAGCAATTTATTGGCCACTTTCGTTGGTGATTATCTGAATCTGCTGGACGCATGAGTAGTACTGTTGCATCTCTAACCTTGAATCACACAAATGGGACCTAAACTTCATTTTCTCAAGGCTGCTTAGTTAAAGTACAATACGCTGTGCTTCCTTATTGAAGCATCGCAAATTGTGCGTATGGAATCTAATCTTTCATATGCAACAACCATTATTTCCTACGCAAATATTTGCTAGTTCCTGCACACTTTTGTGGTCTTTTCAGACTCTGCTACAAATATGAGCACAAAGATGTGATGCTTGAATCAAGATGTTCAATCCAATCAATAAATTTCTAAATCGATATGACTGAAGGTTTACAGAATTTAATCAAAACGCCTAATCAGCCACAAAACTACAAACCAAAATACCGTAAGTGTCAAACACCTTAGGGTTTATGCTTAAACTGTAAAACATCATGGTATTTGTAATTCGTAAACCATGGTATTTTAAACCTATGACAAAAAAAACTATGGTTTTATGAAACTTCGATTTTCAAAAACTATGACATCTAAAATGCAATCAGTCCAACAATAAACACGCTTCAGCAACAGACCGCTAGTAATAGGTCATTCAAAGGTAGAGGAATGTTCCGGGGAGTAAATTATACTTCGCAATTCACTGAACATTGATTCATCATATAACCGTTGGGGATTACCATATATTCTAAACTATAAATTTGAGGGTTAATTTTCCGTGGTAGACTTCATCGCAACCTGCAGTCAGCTACACACTTAAATTTCATCATGTACCTGAGTTGAAAGAAGAACATTGCATTTGTTCCAGAGTCTTATGTTGACATTCAATTGTTGTTTTTGGATATTAGTGTTTCTTTTTATTCAGAATCCAACCAAACCAAGATGATGACTAGTATGTAGTCATGTGTCTAAAGTCTCTAGCAACCTAATCAGTTGTCCAGCAACATGCAGTAAACACACAAAGTAGAGCCCAGCATCATCGCTGAACATGAAACAAACAAGAACTCATAGTTGAGCCACAAGTAGTAAGGTACTGCACTGCAGCCAAAGAGGCTACTACTGCACTACAGAGGATCTGTGCTACAAATTTCCATTCCCCGTCATTCACTCCAACCAAAAGTTCACTCTTGGGCTAACGAATAATCGCCAAAATAATCACTAGTTGCCACAGTAATGCGAGTCACAAGATATGACATAAAACATGAGTTTTGCGGTCTCAACATGATAACACAGTAGCAAATGGTTTTTTGGACATAACCTAACATGATGATCACAGACAATGTAGACACGGATATTAATCCAACTTAATTAATTAGGGTACATAAAACAGGTTTTGGGATCAGACACGAACAGACAATTATAGATAAGGTTATTAAGGAAAGCCTCATTATTATTACCATCAAGGATCCATGCACTCCCGCCCATCCCACCATCATGCTGCTTCACTCATCAAAGACATATGCGTAGACCTCCGCGTAGCCCTTGTCGTAATACTGGTCGATGATGTACTACTCGTACTCAAACGCCTCCCTGGCCTTGCCTATTTTTCTGAGGCACTCGGCGCGGAGGTCCGCGGGCGCCAGGTGGAAGCCCTTAATGTCGCGCACGTCCTTGGGCATGGGCATGTCGCGAGGGCGCAGCTCCAGCAGGCGCTCGATCGCCTCCGCCTCCACCCGTACTTTTTTTATCTTCCCACTTTTTCTTCATCTTCAGGCCACTCAGAAGCTTCTTGTACAGGAGCACCAGATCCATTTCCTCGCGGAATTCTCTCTCAAAATCCTCGTGTCCCTATGCATCTCGGAGGGCTGCTTCAACGACTCCTTAGGCTTGGGGCGTCGCGGTCAATTGAGCCGCCGGCGTTGTCATACAACAGCCAGCGCAGTTCACTGTTCTTTTCTGAACATTGATCCATAATGTAAATGTAAGGGAGCACCATGTTCTAAGCTATGAATGTGAGAGTTAATGTGCCGTGGTAGATTTGATCGCAAAACTCAGCCAGCTGCTCACTCAAATTTGATCATGTACCTGGCTTGAAAGAAAAACATTTCATTTGGGCCAGGGTCATATGTTGACATTAATTTCTTGTTCTTGGATATAGTGAACTTCTTTCTTGCTCTGATTTTTTTTCCTTTTCATTCAAAATCCTACCACACTAAGCATGGTCTTATGATGACATAGTCAGGTCTCCAATGTCTCTAGTGACCTGATCAGTAAATTCAAGAACAAGTAGTAAACATACTAATTAGAGTGTAGCAATATAATTTCTGAAACGGGGCAAACAAGAACTCACTGTCAGATTTCGTAAACATCCGAACTTGTGTTCATCCCGTCCAGATTGAGGAAGGGTGTTAAATGTAGAATATTTGTGTATTAATTAGAGATATGATAGTGGTACTTATGTTGCACGATAAGGCAGCTCTAAACATAAAGGACAAGTCATGAACTTGCCATACAAATTGTAAACAAACCTGCTGTAATTGCTTTCCTATATTAGCATGCAGAGACGGGCCATCATGGTCATTGCAAGCCAGATTAGCTTACAGCATCTACCAATGTCCTTGCTTATCATCCTAGAGAGGCTGGCTTACGTGGCGCTATCTTCTCTCAAGTCTGCACTTTTTGGAGCTCCATCATTCCCAATACCTCTCACACCCACCAATAGAGATAAAATGATCAAGCAATGCAAAGGATCCATAATTCCATACTCTATACTTCAGGAAGTAAGGGCTGGTTCCAAATTAAAAGGTACATATATATAAAAACATCTTGGAGCTCCAAATGCTCTCAATTGTCAAATATTCTCAAAAACTGAACAGAGTGGGTAGCTGTGACATCCCGTTCTATACACTTTGTACTCATAACTGATCAATTATTTTTTTCCTTTCACTGTGTAGGATGAGCACATGGCTTAACTAGGCAGGGTAATTGAAGTGTCACCAAAGAAGGACATCAGAGTGCACGTGATATTTAGTAATGTGCATGATGTGTTGCTATGGTGGGTAAAGAACATCAAATGGAAAAAGAAAGCATCAGTATAATCATTGTGTTGCACATCCAAACCTTCTCAGTGCTTACTTATCTAATTGCACACAGATTAGATGGGAATGTACACTCACTTCATCGATGGTAAAATCTCAATTATGTCCGCAGCATCTGTTGTAGAAATCATTTGTATCCCTTATTTTGATCAGCCCAAACAATATCTTGTAATACTATTATATGCCCTTAGCTCGGCTGCCTACTTTACGATTTAAAAAACTAGGCTTGGGAGACACGAGGAACGGATATGTCACCGCACTGGATGGACGTTGTAAGCTAGTTTCAATTTTTGTCACCTGCATAAGCTCTAGAAAATTAATCACACATCCGTAAAACATGAGGTTCACAATCTGCACATGGTTTTCTGGACATAACCTAACATGATGATTACAGGCTGGCCGGGTTTCATCATAGCAGTAAGTAGTAGACAAGTACTCATATATAGATAATAAGATTATTAAGCAAAAACCTCCTTATTACCATCAGGGATCCCTGCACTCCTGCCCATCATCCAACCATCGTGCTGCTTCACTCATCAAAGACATATGCATGGACTTCGGCAAAACCCTTCTCAAAGTAGTCAATGATGTACTGCTCGTACTCGAACCCCTCCCGAGCTTTGTTTATGTTTCTGAGGCACTGGGAGCGGAGGTCCGCGGGCGCCAGGTGGAAGTCCTCGGGCAAGGGCACGTCCTTGGGCATGGCCATGTCGCGAGGGCGCACCTGCAGCAGGCGCTCGATCGCCTCCGCCTCCACCCGTACCTTCTTGATCTCCCCGCTTCTCTTCACCTTCGGGCCACTCAGGAGCTTCTTGTACAGGCGAACCCGATCCATTTCCTCGCGGAATTCTTTCTCGAAATCCTCGTCGCTTTGCGTCTCTGGTGTCTGCTCCAACGACTTGGGGGCGGCGCCGTCGTCGGCCGCCGCCTGCTCATCGGGGTTGGCGCGCTCGATCGCGTCGTCCGGCGGCACCACCTCCTCGATCAGATTGATGGTGGAGCGCTCCATCGCGCCGTCGTCGCCTGCAGGCACCTCGTATTCCCCGGAAGGCCGGAACCACCACCGGTCGACGGCGACCTCATCTCCTCCATTGCGGCGGCGGCGCTCGTTGTGGAAGCCCTATGCAGAGGCGGTTCCTCCTGGATTGCGAGGCCGGTATGTTGTTTCCTTGAAACTTGGATGGGAAAAGTGACGGACGGGAGCCTCGATAGTAGTCGATACCAATTGTTTCGCTGCCCGATCGCTTTGTCTACCCAATCGCACGTACGGTATGGCGCAAAACCTCGTTCTGTTGCCCAATCGTATACGTATACCGGCTTCGTATCCCAAACGAACTCTATATCCACATGAGCGTTTGTTTTTCTTAATCTTCGTTTCGTGCCGCACTTGCCGATTAACCCACCGTGGCTGACTAAGAGCAAACCGAGCTGAGCCCAGCCCGTACGGGACGGCGAATCGGCGCTCGGGGCAGCCAAGGAAGCAGGGCCTCTTCCGCCAGGCTTGTTCATCAACGCTCCTACGACGGAGGAGGGGCGAGGCGGCGCTGCTAATTTGCAAGGGCATTAACTCCTCTGCCCGGTTCTCCTACGCCGCCTCTCTCTCTCTCTCTCTCTCTCTCTCTCTCTCTCTCTCTCTCTCTCTCTCTCTCTCTCTCTCTCTCTCTCTCTCTCTCTCTTAAAAGTTCGATTTGTGCAGTTAGAATAACCTGCCATTACAACTTGTAATCATATTGCAGCATGCTGTACTGGATGATGGTTGGTAATTTCTGAATATATTCAACATTTTGGTTCTGCTGTTGGGTGCAGGGAAATGGTTCCTGGCTCAAAAAAACCGCATGTTCTTCTGGCCAACCCAGAAGCCCATCTTGCACAGTCCAAGAGGCTTGCAGAGGCTGCCTTGGAGCACTACAACAAAAGGAAGAAGGTGCGCAACAAAATTTCTCTGCTTTCTCTAGAAAATTGTACGTTGTCCATTTTGGATTTGTATATATATTGCATTGTCATGACACAATTTCTTAATGTCTGGTGCCAGATGAAATTTGAGCTCGTTGATGTCAAGCCTTGTATCAGTGTGCCCGAGCCACGATGCTGTTACACACACATTAACTTCACCGCAAAGTCCAGCAAGGAAGGTTCGCAGGAAAAACTTTTCTTTGCGGAACTTTACCACTGTGGCGTCAGGCAGGATACTAACTTAACCGCGAGGTCCAGGAAGGAGAGTTCAAAGGAACAACGTTCCTTCACTGGCTGAAGGGGTTCATCAAGGGGCTTATTTGTGACTTGCTGTGAGCCATTGGGTCCAGATTCTACAGGTGAGTATTCTTGCTTATCAATTTGAGTCTAAAGTATGAACAATGGATGCAATTATGAATCTTGTATGCAGGATTAAATGTGCTGTGTTTTTAGCTATTAGCATAAGCTTTTGTAATACCCTACTTTTCAGAGGCAAAAGAAAAAGAAAAGAACAGAAATAAGATAAATAAATAAACTCGAAAAGAGACAAAAATCGCTCCAAATTTGAACCTTTTTCTAAAGTCCTTACCTTGACATGATTTCCAAAATAAAATTTCACTAAATAATTGAACCCAGTTTGAATTTGGAATTTTTGGAATATAAAATATGTGCTCAAGTGCTTGTGTTCATTTAAAAGTTCACTAAAACTTGAACTTTTCGAATTTACAACAAATTAAATAAATTTGTCCGAGTTTGAGCTAATACACTTGACTTTCAAAAATTTGAATTTAAATCTGCATCAAAATCTCATCATATGCATTTCTGTATTTTATTTGATTTATTTTGAGTGTTTGATCAATCTTTGTTTTTGTTTGAATTTGAAATTCATTCAAATTCAAAGTCCAGAAAAGATCAAATCAATCCCCTTTTCTCCTAAGCTTTCGGGCCGAAACCTCTTCTCTGGCCCAGCTCCCCGGCCTGCTCCCTCTCTCCTCGGCCCAGTTCCGGCCCGCTCCCGCCTCTTCCTCTCTGAGTCGCCGACAGGTGGGCCCCACCTGTCGGGACCTTCTTCCCCACGCGGCACCACCGGGCGCCCGGCCCCTACCTCCGACCGAAGCCGCGCCCGCCGCCGCCGCTCCCGTGTCGTGTCGCCGCGCCACTGTGCTCCACCGCCTTACTGTGCTCCCCTGCCGCCTTTAAATGGACGCGCCCGCCCCCTTTCTCTCCCTTCCCGGCGTTCACTCGCCTCTCCCTCTCTCTCTCCTCTCTCTCGGCTCTCCGGCCACCTCTTCCGCCGCCGCAGAGGCCTTCCCCTCTTCCTCCCCCTCGAGCTCCTCCCCGCTCACGCTCGCGCTCACCCCCGCTCCCTTCCTCTCTCGCGCTAAGCCCGGAGCCGCACCGCATCGATGAACTAGGGATCCGGCGACCCCGCCATCGACGCCGACCGCCCTCCTCTTCCCCTCTGGCTCAACCGAGGGCACGGTGAGCATCACTGCGCCCTCCTCTTTCTTTTCCCCCGCTCTTTTCCCTCTTCCCCCACTCGCGCGCGAGTCCCCATCGTACACCGCCGTGGTCCGCAACTCCGGCGAGCCATTGTGGCCGCCCCGTCGACTGTCGACGTCAACGTGTGCCACGCGTCGCTCCGCCTCCACGTCCTCATCCTCCGCGACGAGCTCCTAGCGCCCCCAGCCCACCGGACGCGTCGCCGGCGAGCATTCCGGCCACCCGCCGCCGCGCGCGCTGCCCCGGTCCACCATGGACCGGTGGACCGCCGCCCTCCTCCGGTCCACGGGACCCGGTGGACCGAGTCCACAGATTTTCCAAAAGAAAAATAAACCCTCCTCTTTATTGCATCAGCATCACGCAATAAAAACCTTTTCCTATACAAAAATAAATCCAGAAATCCCTGAAAACTCCCAGGGCCTGCAATTTTGCAGATAGGCCCCTGACCTTTTAAATAATCATGTTTAAGCCCTGAAATTTTACAGAAAAGTACCTAAACTTTTCTGTAATTATGTTTTAGCCCCTGTCCTTTTACACCCAGACACCTAAACTTTTAAATAATTACAGATAGGTCCCTGGACCTATACTGTAATTACACTTAAGCCCTCAAAGGCCCTTTTATAATTTCATATCAACCCTCCAATCTTTAAAACTTCATATCTTTTTAACCCAAACTCCGTTTTGGGTGATTCTCGCGCCCACGGATTCGTGGAATCGCGAAGTACCTCATGGTACTGACCATGAAGCCACACACCAGGTCTAGAAGGCATTGATCCCTAAAATACCCCTCACTTCTTATATTATTTCTCGATTAATCCTGCGATGATGATCACGCATGTCGCAAATATCTGCGCATGTAAACCTAACCCATCCTGTGATGCTATCCCGCCTAATATCTCCCGCACCTCTCAATTCATCTTCGTATAACTTATTCATTCTTTTGCTCGCTAGCATTAAACCTAGCAATCATTCGTACCATTCCATTTCCAACCTAGCACCCTTATCTTATCACAAAAGTAATCTCGAATCTAACCTAAGTCAATCATCACTCGATCAAACCTAACCTAGTATCCTCGCCCAACCCCTTTTGATTTATTGCTCTGCTCTTTTAATTGATCTTTTACTGGATCTTATTGGAGTTATCTGGTATTTAGTTGCCAGCTGCCTTTAATTGAAGCTGGCATCTTATCTGCAGTCATGCACTCATATCGCGCATTATCACGTACACACGCTGCATACCATCGCCTGCATTCATGCATGTTCTTTTAATAGAAATAATACAGAAGCTTGCATATTAGATATGCACGCAATCACCATCAATGAAGCATATGCATCTCATCACCTTCACCCCAAGACGTTCACCCAACGAAGACCCTATGCATAACCACACACCCATGTTCATATATTAGGGAAAATAGATAACTAATATTTTGTCTAGGTGAATATGGCCCTTACAAGGCCAAGTATATCACCTATGACATGTAACCTGCTCTGCATTAGTATGCTGCATCATACATAAATCATGCCTCTCATCATTCATCAAGTTTCCTCGGATCTTAGTCGGCTTTCCTCGATCTTTGTTTCTTTTGTTCTTTCATTTCTTTTGCGGTAGTTTATACGTACTGTTGTATGCGCTAGTTTACGCGAGAGTCGAGGAAGCGCCTGAAGATTTCGAAGAACCGCTGAGGACTTGAAGCTCGAAGACCAACCCAGAGAGACAAGCTCCAAGCGCGAAGACCAACTCAAAGACAAGTTCGAAGCACGAGGAGCAAGTCAGAGAATCGAGCCTCGAGTCAGAATTTGAAGATTAGGAAAGCGTTTGCAGGCAAGCCCTAACTCCTATTGATCATGCTGAACCCATGATTGCAAATGATCCTACTTAGAGCTTGTTTTCAAATGAAACCTGCATGGAATTTAAAATGATTTAAATGCTTAGAATGACCTAAGTTGTTGTTGATAGCCATTCCTTGATATTGCTTATCCAAATTCCCTTGATAAACCTAGGAATCCACCATCATTAATTCTTTAATGATGTGCTGGAACGATATGCTGCTTAGGACTCATTCACACTGTGTTTAATTAATCTTGCTCACATGATTTTTGGTGTAAAATGCGTGTGTCTTGGTGGTGTGTGTAAATGTGAAAATGGGTGGGAATAGTAAGTGCAACCCATAGTGGGGGTATATTTTAGACGGGAGCAAGCGAGGTAGTCCTCAGTGGGGAGGCTATCTCTGGGACGCTATCCCTCATTGGAGGGTGGCTATTGAAGATGCTTGCTTCGGTCGTATAAGGACCGGTTCGTGTACCGTCTGGCCTAGCACACAGTGCAACCACGAGGCTCCTTTATGGGGGGAGTTTGGAACCACACCCTACTAGTGATCGCCCGGTACCACCAGGAGGCAGAGTGCAACCGAAAGCCAGGAGAAGACTTTGACGAGATTGGCGTCGGGTCCGGCAAATGAAAGCGCTATGGCCAAGATACTATGGATTCTATTGATGTGAAGCCCCTGGTCGCGGAATTTTCGGGGTGGTACCGAGGTGACACTAGGCAGGTACGGAACCATTAGTATGCCAGTCCAAACCGCCGAATTCCGGGGAGGACGGTATACCCTTGTGGGTAAAGTGTACAACCTCTGCAGAGGATAAGAATCTATCCGGTTAGCCGTGTTCCACGGTATTGGACAACGCGAAAGCCATGGCCGTCACATGATTAGACTTTGGCGTGAGTTCTCCTTGGCGTGTGTGTTTTCGGAATACACCGGTTTGGAGCCGTGCGCTGGTTTCCTGCCAGCATAGCATAAAATTTGGGAACTGGCGGGAAAGTTTTATTCTCCCCCAGGGCCAACCAACCCCACTAAATTAAATACCATACCTGACTTAGTTTGCGAAATGGTTTTGTTTTCAAAATCAACCCTTGCATAAAATTGGCTTTTCGGCCGATTGATGAAAACCCTCAGCCTTCCCCTTGATATCCTCCCTTGCATATAATTACCCCTTGTGTTAGGGTTTGCTGAGTACCTTATGTACTCACGGGTTTGCCCGTATTGTTTTTAGTGAGAGAAGCCCCGTAGAAGACGACGACGATTGGGTTTTCGTTCGCACTCAAGTCTGCCTGTAGGCTTGGGCCGTGTTTCCGCTGATTGTCTGCTTCACCATTAGTCGGACGGACGGACTTGGATACTTCCGAATCCTCGTCGCACCGCCACTAAAGGTGATATCTCAGGTATTATATTATTTACCTATACGAAGTATGCTTTCGATTACCATATCTGTGTTCTTGTGCGTACCAGCTACTGATCCAGGGACTGGTACATGATGCACAACATGCTCCAGAAATTGGGGTATGACAGCTTTCTAGTGGATTTTTATGCCTCTATAGTTTTTGGAGGCTGACTATCTGGGGTCTTGTCCAAGCACATCTTTTTATAGGAAACATGATATTGGTCTCAACTGACTCATGTTAGGAAGACTTCATGTTTTTCTTGTGAGGATAGTGATCTGGGTGCATTGATATTTAGTGTGTTATATTGATTGCAGGTCGCGTTTCATAATGTGAGTAATAGCCTTTTGTGTGGTAGTAGGTCACGTTTACAATATTGGTTGTAGGTTGCATTGTTACACGAATTACTTGCACTTGATATATGTTAAAATAACAAATATAGGATCTTCGCATGCTTTTTGTTCTTGTAGTGTATCCTCGAAGTAACTTTTCATACGTTTGATGGTGCTATTTATGATGCTTTTTCTTTGAGGATTATGAATTGTTTGATAGGACTGCTTCATGACAGCTTGCATGCTATGGTAAGTTGTGACAAAAGTTCCACGCTGTCGCAAATAATTCACATAATCTGAATGTCAGATGTGAAACGTAAACTTGCCTGCCTTTTTCTGAGATAAACTGAACTATTGAGAGTAATCCATTATGTATGTGTTTTCGTACCTCCCTGTCAATGTACTGAACAAGCTGCTGTTCGTTCGCTGCAGTTGGACAGAAGTTTCTCAAGACTGATGGTACCTTAGGGGTGAGTAAGCATGCTAATTTTGCATACTGCTTTGCCTGTTCTGAGAGGACGCATCATCCAAAGGGTGAAAAGTATATTGCTGGGCATTGCAACATTCCTTCCATTTACAATTGCGTCCGCTAGTTGGCATCTGTGTTCTAGTCAGAAATTAGCGCTTCAAACTTTGCCTGAAAATATTCCATTTCTATTGCTGGTTGTAAAATTGTACCGCCAACTCCTCACATGTGGTGGATTGGTCAGTGCCAATCCTTGTCGTACCATTCATTGTCCAGCGGCTGAGGCGTCTCGCCAAAGTTTGGTCAGGTACTCAAAGTGTTTTCCTGCATATAACACTCACATGTTGCTCGCTAGTCCCTCCATTCTTTTTTTTTTTTGGTTGACGTTCAGACTTTGTAGTTCGTTTTTAGTTCATTCATGCTGTCTAAAACGTCAACAATTCAAGGAAGGATGGAGTATAAGCTAAGATTTAACAGTATTCAACGGGGGTCATCCTATCTGGCAACTATAGGAAGGACTCGAGTGATCAAGTTGGCCATTCATGGCGCATCTGCACATTTGGCCATTCCCTTATGTAACACCCAAGTCTAAACAAAGCATATAACAAAAGAAAAGCTTAAAGGACAACAAGAGAAGCCATCAACAGTACTCTATTAAGCATCACTTTATTGCAACGTGTAACAAGGTGATCAAAGCTTCAAAGGTTTCAAGCATTACTATTACAAACTCAAATGTCTTAAACATAGGAAAAAACAAATGATCAGAGTTCAAAACATGAGTGCACGTGCAATTCAGCTACTCCCCATGCCCATCATGCTCGCTTTATTCATTTGCACCTGGAAAGATGAAAGGGGTGAGATAAACTCAGCAAGCAACGGCTATGAACATACACATATCTCACATATAGTTGATTTTTAGCTTAAAAACAAATGAACAACGATCAGCCAACATGAGAAACAATAAATCAAATGAAGGTATGTCATACCCCAATTTCTGAGGTACTTGAATACACCGTATCAGTCCCTGGATCAGACGCTGATACGGACATTCTCACAGAATGGCATTTCATAGTCATACCTTTATTTATTACCGAAGCTCATTACAAGCCTTTTGATTACATAAAAGGTCTTTGATATGGCCAGAGGCCTTACAAGTCAACACATCACACCATAATGGTCATCGCTGGGAAGCAGCAATGCCACACTTTATTCTACGCAACGGACGGCGGAAGTAGATCCACTCCACAGGCAAACTTGCGCGTGACGACCCTAGTCTTCCTCGCCATCGGCTTGAAAGTCGTAGTCTGCTTCTTCTTTTGAATGATTGATTGAAATGGGGAGTGAGTACATAAGGTACTCAACAAGTCCTAACACAAGGGTGACTCATATGCAAGGGTGTTGTCAAGGAATAAGCTGAGGGTTTCCATTGATCGGCCGAAAAGCCAATTTTCTATGCAGGGGTTTGATTTTGAAAACCAAAACGTTTTGCAAAACTTCTAAGTCCAAATTGATAAGGGTTTAGTGGGGTTGTGTGGCCCTGGGGGAGAATGAATTCTTCCCGCCAGTTCCCAAGTTTTTAACGCTGGCTGACAACCAGCACACGGCTCCAAACCGGCGTTATTCCAAAAACACACACGCCAAGGATAACTCACACAGAAAATCTAATCATTGTGTGGGCATTGCTTTCGCTCTGTCCAATACCGTGGAGCACGGCTATCCAGATAGGTTTTACACTCTGCAGAGGTTGTACACTTTACCCACGAGGCATGCCAGACCTTCCCACCGTCGTGGGTCGGAAAGACACGCTAATGGTTCCGTACCTGCCTAATGTCACCACGGTACCACCTCGGAAAATCAACGACCAGGGGCTTCACATAGGCATAACATAGCCAATAACTTTCACTTGCCGGATCCGATGCCAATCTCGTCAAGATCTTCTCCTGGCTTCCGATTGCAACTCCCTGCCTCCTGGTGGTACCAGGCGATCACTAGTAGGGTGTGGTTCCAAACCCTGCCCATACAGGGGCTCGTGGTTGCACTAAGGTGCTAGGCAAGGCGGCACATGAACCGGTCCTTATACGACCGAAGCAAGCATCTTCAATAGCTACCCTCCAGCGAGGAATAGCGTCCCAGAGATAGCCTCCCCACTGAGGACTACCTCGCTTGCTCCCGTCTAAAACATAACCCCCACTTTGGGTTTCACTTACTAAGCCCACCCCCTTTTTATTTCACACACACAACACCAAGTCACACTCACACATTTTCACACCAAAAGCAGGTGAAGCAATATTATTAATTAACACAGTGTGATAGATCCTAAGCGGCAATATTTTCCAACAAATCATTAAGGATTAACGATGTTGGAACCTAGGGCTAACAATGGATTAAGGACAGCTATAAACAAGGCATGGCTTAATCAATAATAGGTTACTCTAACATTTAAATCATTTTAAAAGACCATGCATGTTTAATTTGCACACAAGCTCTAAATAGGATATTTTGTAGGAATTAATTAGGTTAAATATGATCAAGGTGGTTAGGACTTGCCTTCACCAAAATCTTCCTCCTCTAAACCTTCTTCGTAGTCGGGGTCCTCGTGCTCCTCCTCGAAGACTTGATTATCTATCGATTAAAGAAAAGTTAAATCTACCGCTTAACACACAATTAAACAATCATTAAAATAAAATAAATTCTTCAAAAAGACACAAAGGGGGTTGGTTCTGGTGTGGTTTGATAGGGAATTATTTTAGATGAATAATGGTGCAAGAACCATTAAATTTGGGGTTAAAATGACAAAGATATGAATATTTGAATTAAAGGGGAGAGGATTAAATTAGGGGTAGATTAACTTTAATTAAGTATAATCTCCACCCTAATTTTCCAGGGGTGTACAAGTGTTGGAAAAGGGTTAGAAATGATTTTGGAAATTTTTGGATATTTTTGGGAATTTGTCTGATATTGAAAAAGTGCTCGAAATTTATCTCTGTGTACACTCTCGGGTGTACCCAGCATTTTGCGCTGCGTGTGAGAGATTGTCGTGTGGGCCAGCGCGGTCAGGGGTGCTATGTGGCACTGTTTCGTGGACTCGGTCCACCGGGGCTGCGGACCGAGGTGCGTGTGCGTGTGGTCCACGATGCACCGAGCGCACCACGTGGCGGTGCGACTCGGGTCGTCGCGGCCCGTGGCGCCAATGTGGCTGCCACGTCGGACACTGGCGCGACCCGGTCAGAGCGCGGTGGCGCGGGCGCGCGCGCGGCGGCGCGGCGCCGGAAGGCTCGCCGACGGGAGCTGCAGTGGTCGGAGCGGGGAGCGGAAGGCAGCTACGGAGCCTACGCGCGATGGGGAGCTCGATGGCACTTGACGTCGACGTGGATGGGGACTAGTGCGGCGCTGCGAACTCGCCGGAGTGCGGCGGCACTCGGGCGCGCGGTGAAGTGTGCTTGTGTGCGTGCGGGGGCGAGTGCGAGTGCTCGTGCGCGTGCGCGGGAGCGCGTGGAGGCTGCGCGCGGGCTCGGCCTGGCCGGGAAGTGCTCCACGGCGGCCGAAGATGAAAGGGGAGAGAGGCGGAGCGGCGGCGCTCGACGTAGACTAGCTCTGGGTGTGCGAGGAGGATGGAGAGGGGGCGCAGAGGGGAGAGCAGGGAGCGGAGGTGCTCACCTCGGGCTCGGTGGGCGCGGGGAACGTTGGGAGGCGGCGGAATCGCTCGTCGGAGTTGGAGAAGAGAGAGGGAAGCTCGAGCTGGGTTGGCTGGTGCGCGAGGAAATGGGTGAGTGTGAGCGGAAGGGAGAAGAAGAGCGCCGGTGCGCCATTTTTATAACCGCTCAAAGGCGGTGGAGGGCCGGGAAATATCCCGCGGCTGCCGGGATATTTCGCCGGAGCTCCGTGGTGCGCGGCGCGAGATGTGGGGGACGGGGCGAGCTGGCGGCCACGCGGCGCGGAGGAGAGGGGGGGCCCGGACGCGACGCGGCAGTGCTGCAGTCCGTTCTTTGACGGGGAAGGGCAGGGCCGGGCGGCGCGGCTCGCCGGAGTAAATGGGGTTAGGTTTAGGCTCATGATAGTGTCGCGGAAGGGGAGAGGGGTCCGGACGGGGTGAGGGAGAGCGAGCTCGACGCTTTGCCAAATGGCGGGAGGGAGAATGGGAGCGGCGACAGCGGCGTTATTGCCGTGTTTCTCGCCGGCCGGTCGGGCGGCGGCGGCGGCGCGAGGTTGATGAAGGGGCTGGCCCCACTCGTCAGCCTCTCGCGGCGGGGTACGAGCGGGCCGGGCGCTAGCTAGGCCGCGGCGCGCGGACGGCCCAGTGGCCTGGTGCGGGAGGAAAGGAGAAGGGGGAGGTTGGGCCGGGCGCGGGAGAAAGGGGAAAGGCGGCCCATTTAGCCGGAAATTGATTTATCTTTTTCTGAGTTTGGATTTTGGATGGAATTCAAAGGGATTTGAATTCAAATTTGAAATTGGTTTCCAACACTCACTCAAACAATTAAAATAAAGGCAATAAAAAGGCAAATATGCACATGAGTGTTTCATGCATGGTTTTAATTTCGAGAAAATTTTTAATTGAGCCCTAATTGAGTCTAGTCAATTATTTTAAGCTTGAAAATTTTTGAAAACTCATATTTTAGGGTTTATCGACATGTCCAAAAAATACGGGTGCTACAGACCTACCCCACTTAAACAGAATCTCGTCCTCGAGATTCCGACTCGCTCTCGAACAGATACGGAAACTCTCTCTTGAGGTCATCTTCTCGTTCCCACGTGGCCTCTGCCTCAGTGTGATTGCTCCATTGCACTCGGCAAAATTTTATGGCATTCCTTCTTGTTAGCCGGGTAGCAACATCCAATATCTTTATAGGTCTTTCCTGATATCGGAGGTCAGGCTGGAGGTCCATTACTTCAGGGGGTACTATTCCTTCTGGGACATTCAAACATTTCTTTAATTGTGACACATGAAAGACGTTGTGTACGTCAGACATCTCCTCAGGAAGTTCGAGACGGTATGCCACTTTTCCGATCCTCTCAAGTATTTTGAATGGTCCGATGTACCTCGGGGCTAACTTTCCCCTAATCTGAAACCTTCGTGTACCTCGAATTGGCGATACCTTGAGATATACATAATCTCCTTTTTCGAAACTCAACTCTCTACGCCTTGTGTCTGCGTAGCTCTTCTGCCTGCTCTGGGCTGCTTTCAGATTTTCTCTGACCAGTGCCACTTTCTGTTCGGCATCCTTGATGATGGCAGGTCCGAAGAGCGATCTTTCTCCTACTTCTGACCCCATTAGTGGTGTTCTGGATTTCCTACCATATAATGCCTCAAATGGTGACATTTGCAGGCTGGTCTGGTAGCTATTGTTGTAGGAAAATTCTGCGAAGGCCAAACTCTTTTCCCAGTCCTTTCCATAGACTAGGACGCATGCTCTCAACATATCTTCCAGGATTTGGTTTACTCTTTCTGTCTGCCCATCTGTCTGGGGATGATAGGCAGAGGTATAATCCAACTTGGTTTTTAGCAAACCATGTAAGCTCTTCCAAAATTTTGAAGTAAACTGTGAGCCTCTATCAGATATTATTCTGCTCGGAACTCCATGTAGCTTAAGGATGTTATCTACATAGAGCTGAGCATACTTGTCTCCTCTGTAGACCGCCTTTACTGGTATGAAATGAGCAACTTTGGTCAGACGGTCTACTATGACCCATATTGAGTCATTTCCCTTCTGGGTCCTGGGTAATCCCACGATGAAATCCATGCTGATTTCGTCCCACTTCCATACTGGGACATGCAGTGGTTGCAGTAATCCCGCAGGTCTCTGGTATTCTGCCTTCACTGTCTGACATATATCACATCTGCCTATAAATTCTGCAATATCTTTCTTCATGCCAGTCCACCAGTATTTCTGTTTCAAATCCAAGTACATTTTGGTACTTCCGGGATGGATGGAGTAGGCAGAGTTATGTGCTTCATCCAGGATGAGTTGTCGATATCCACCCGTACTTGGTACGCAGATTCGATCCTTGTACCACAGGGTTCCATGATTATCTACTCGAAATCCGGGGGCTTTGTCTTCCCCTGTCTTTTTCTTAAGCTCCTGTATTTCCTCATCTATCTCCTGAGCTGTGCGTATCTGGCTTTCCAGTGTTGGTTCTACACACAGTGTATTCAACTGACCTGGCTAGGCGATGTGTAAGTTTAACTTTTCCATTTCTGCTTGTAACTCGGGCATCCGTTTGGATGTTCTAACGCGGTGACGTGGCACCTTGCGACTCAGCGCATCTGCCACCACATTAGCTTTTCCTGGATGGTAGTGTATCTCTAGGTTGTAATCCTTGATTAATTCCAGCCATCTTCGTTGCCTGAGGTTTAGGTCTGACTAGGTGAAGATATACTTTAGGCTTTTGTGATCCGTGTATATCTCACACTTATTTCCAATCAAGTAGTGCCTCCAGATTTTAAGTGCATGGACGACAGCTGCTAACTCCAGGTCATGAGTAGGGTAGTTCTGCTCATGTGTCTTCAATTGTCTTGATGCATAAGCTACCACTCGTCCATCTTGCATTAGGACGCATCCTAATCCCTGCCGAGACGCATCGCCGTACACGACGAAGTCTCGGTGGATGTCTGGCAAGGTCAACACGGGGGCTGTTGTCAACCTTTTCTTTAACTCCTGGAAACTTCTTTCGCAAGCATCTGTCCACTTAAATTTCTTGCCCTTCTGGGTCAAAGCTGTCATAGGCCTTGCTATCTTGGAAAATCCTTCGATGAATCTGCGGTAATAGCCTGCCAAACCAAGTAAGCTTCTCACCTCTGTCACATTGGTTGGTTGCTTCCAATTGGTGACTGTTGACGGTCCTTACGACCCATTTTTACCGTCAACTTTATGCACCTTTTGGACCTAACACCATCACCAAGGGTAGACATAGGGCTTATTTCTAACAAATTCCACTAGTCTTGGTGAAATTATGAGTGCAGGTGCAATTCGTATAAAAATAAGGAAAAACAGGCTCCAAGCATGAACTTTTGCAATCAACAGATTTACCCGGACTAAAGAACTTAGTCCAAAAGCCCAAAACCACAGAATCAAGTGTCAAGATCAAATAATGCAAGTGGATTGGGCCTGTACACAGCCAAGGGAGGAAGCCAGAGGAAGATGAGGCCCAGTGGGGCCCAGGCCAGGTCGGCCGACCCCCCCCCTGGCCAGGTCGGCCGACCTGACAGGGAGGCCCCCCTGGCCCATCTTTTTATGGCGGTTCACAACCGACCTCTGGAGGTCGCTTCCCACTGCATTAATTGTCACCGACCTCGGGAACCGCCTCAAAGTTGCCGACCTTCCAAGGCTATAAATAAAGGGGTACCCCCCCCCCTCTCAACACAACAACACACCACAAGACACAAGACTCTCCTCATTTCCAATCCACAGGCCGAGAGCCTATTGTATATTAGTAGAATAGGAGAGAGGGCAAGGAAGAGATAGGAGTTCTCCTCCCCTTTTCATTGGAGGTTTAGTTCCTATTCTTTTACCTTGGCGTGTAAACACTTCTAGTGATTATACGTGGTGATTATCTATCTATTGAGCTTTATCATTCGTCTAGGCATAATTCTTGTTAAACTCGTTCAACGGGATCGTCGCTCCGCAAGGAGTGCTCTTGTTCTCTGAATCAGTATCAGGCCGGGGCTAGAGTAGTGATCGATAGCATAGACGTGGTGTCTAGGCTGGAGGTCGCCTTTGACCGCTGTGTGCTCCACGGTTTGTAGAGGTAGGTGGCAGGAAGTGACAGCCCTGTCCATCCAAAGGAACCCTCCACGTTCGGGTACATAGTAGAGCTATTAGCCGGAGTGGCTTGGCAGACCAAAGCCTAAGCCGGTGCTCGAAGTAGACGAGTAGAACCTGAATTCGTCTAACCTTAGAAATATCTAGATAATAATCACCCTCTCAATCCTAAGCTGCTAGTTGCCTTGGTTGTCCTTGGGTAAAACTTACCTTGCGGTAGAATAACTCCGTTCCTTGGGGAAAACAATTACGATACCTTGGAATACTCCCGGGTGAAGTGCTACAACGGTATTCCGTGCGCTTGCGGATTTATCTGTGACGTAAGAAATACCAACAAGCATTTCTGGCGCCGTTGCCGGGGAACGGTTGATATCTCTATTGCAAATTAAGTTTGCCCTCGTAATCTATCTTACTTACCGTTCTGTTTTTATTTCCCTTAAATTCAAAAAAAAAAACTCACAAAAAAAAACATTTCATGGAGTCACAACCCACCATCCAATCATTCTCTACTCCACGGGGCGAGCTCTTAGAGCCACCATCATCATCACAACCTATTTCTTCATCTGGCTATGAGTTTTCCCCCGATTACATTTTGATGATAAGAGGTTTATCCTTTTCGGGTTCTAAACATGAAAATCCTTATGAACACTTGCGAGAGTTTGAGCATTTGTGTTCATGCCGATCGATCCATGGCATGGCACAAGAAACATTGAAATGGAAATTGTTTCCCTTCTCTCTCAATGAGAAGGCGAGGCAATGGTACATTTACACCGCTAAGAGAGTAAACGGTGATTGGAAAGAATTGCGAGACAAATTTTGTCTAGCATTCTTCCCCGTATCTCGTATTACTTCTCTACGAGCGGAAATAATTAACTTTCGTCAAGAAGAGGAGGAAACTTTAAGTGCATCTTGGATCAGATTCTGTTCATTAACAGACTCTGGACCAGAATTGTTGCTCCCCGAACCAGTTTTATTGCAACATTTTTATTCGGGATTGAGCAGCGATACCGCACTTTATCTTGACACGGCCGCTGGTGGGTCTTTTTCTCATAAGACCATAGCGGAAGCACACGAACTTTTGGATCGAATTGTGGAAAACACGCCTTTTTCCGCTGATTTACTAGTTGAGCCGGAGTCAATAGATGAGGAACTCGTTGCGCAAGAAACACAACAATTGGTGCCTACATTGGTAGAGCCGACACCCGAGTTCTCATCTAACATAAGAACCATGATAGAGGAAGATGAACCTCTTGAGTTCCCATTTGAGTTCGAGGAAGAGATTTTCGAAAATTTTGGAAACACCTTGAACTACTCTTGTCAAAAGAAACCTCAGATCTGTACATCAACCCCCGAACCTTTGGAAAAAGATTTTCTCTTAAAAACTATTCGGGAGTTGACGTCGATCATGAGCGATGAATGGTTGAAGGAAAATGAGCTTTCTTCCGATATAATTCAACTTGTCCTCCCCACCTCAACCATTCAAAGCTTAATTCGGGAATCCAAAGTTGACGTTCTCTACAGCCCTCTAGTAGGAGCCAACATCATGTCCGAATCCTTTGCTTTAACCATGTTCAGCAGCGAAGCATGGGAACCCACTAGCAAACTCCTTAGAACCTCTCCGGGGCATATCTTTGAGGGTTTGGGGATCGTTAGAGGCGTTCGCATCAAGCACGATGAAGCGGAGGTATCCTTGGACTTCCATGTCTTCGGAATCTCGGATTTCGATGTCTTTGTAGGATATCCCATAGAAAAACTTTTCTTGGGGACGTCACCTTTTGGAACCATCGACTTCACCCTCGGCGATGAACCTTTCTCTATTCCTATCACTCAAGCACGAAATTCCTTCGCCGAGGAACTACCTAAGGAAGATGAATGCATAGAGGAGGTTATGGCGATATTTCTTCATAAAACCCCCGAATCATCTTTGGATGAAGATGCTCTTGATTTTGTTCTAGAAGAAGATGATTCGGAGGAAGTTTTAGAGCTACCTGAAACCCTTGCACTGCCACCATCTCCAATAGAACTTAAACCACTTCCACCAGGCTTGCGCTACGCTTTTCTTCACGGAAACCCCGAAACCCCTGTCATCTTAAGTGACAAGCTTTCGGAGGAAGAAAGCACTAAACTCTTAGCCGTGTTAGAAAAGCATCGCTCCGTTCTTGGCTACTCGCTAGGAGACCTCAAAGGAATCAGCCCTGCTCTTTGCACCCATCGCATTCCCATAGATCCTGAAAGTACACCTTCTAGGGAACCTCAAAGGAGGCTAAATAATGCGATGAGAGAGGTTGTTAAGAAAGAGGTCTTAAAACTCTTGCATGCTGGTATTATCTATCCTGTTCCACACAGCGAGTGGGTGAGTCCAGTGCAGGTTGTGCCCAAGAAGGGAGGAATGACGGTCGTCCATAACGACAAGGATGAGTTAATCCCTCAACGAACCGTCACGGGATGGAGGATGTGCATTGATTACCGAAAACTTAACAAGGCCACAAAGAAAGATCATTTTCCGCTGCCCTTCATCGATGAGATGTTGGAACGGCTGGCAAATCATTCTTTCTTTTGTTTCCTTGATGGGTATTCGGGATATCATCAAATCCCCATCCATCCCGACGATCAAAGTAAGACCACTTTTACATGCCCTTACGGAACTTATGCTTATCGACGAATGTTTTTCGGGCTATGTAATGCTCCTGCTTCTTTTCAACGATGCATGATGTCTATCTTTTCTGACATGATCGAGGAAATTATGGAAGTTTTCATGGATGATTTCTCTGTTTATGGAAAAACCTTCGATCATTGTTTAGAAAATTTAGACAAAGTCCTGCAACGTTGCCAAGAAAAGGATTTAGTGCTCAATTGGGAAAAGTGCCACTTCATGGTTAGAGAAGGCATAGTCCTTGGGCACTTAATCTCTGAAAGAGGGATAGAGGTGGACAAAGCTAAATTAGAAGTAATAGAAAAACTTCCACCTCCTGTTAATATTAAGGGTGTTCGCAGTTTTCTTGGACATGCGGGGTTCTATCGTCGTTTCATTAAAGATTTTTCTCAAATTGCTAGACCCCTTACAAATCTGCTCGCAAAAGATGCACCCTTTGAGTTTTCTGATGATTACATGATTGCCTTTACTACTCTCAAAAATGCACTGATCTCAGCTCCAATTATCCAACCCCCTGATTGGACGCTGCCTTTTGAAATTATGTGTGATGCTAGTGACTATGCTGTGGGGGCTGTTCTTGGTCAAACTAGAGATAAAAAGCACCATGCAATTTCTTATGCAAGCAAAACGCTGACAGGAGCTCAATTAAATTACACTACCACTGAAAAAGAGCTCCTTGCTGTTGTGTTTGCCTTTGACAAGTTTAGATCTTACTTAGTCGGAGCAAAAGTTATTGTTTACACTGATCATGCCGCTTTAAAATTTTTGCTCTCTAAGAAAGATGCTAAACCTCGTTTGATAAGATGGATTCTTCTGCTCCAAGAGTTTGATTTAGAAATTCGTGATAAGAAAGGAGTAGAAAATTCTGTAGCGGATCATTTGTCGCGCATGCAATTCACTAACCCGCAGGAACTACCCATCAATGACTTCTTGCGCGACGACATGCTGCTCCAAGTGAGGGACGCGCACCCATGGTACGCCAACATCGTGAACTTCATCGTGACGGGGTACGTACCGCCCGGAGAAAACAAGAAACGACTCATCTACGAGAGTCGCCGTCACTTATGGAATGATCCCTACCTGTACCGTGTCTGCGCCGATGGACTGCTCAGACGATGTGTGCCAACACCCGAGAGCACACAAATCATCACAAAATGCCATGCAGCTCCATACGGGGGACACTATGGAGTGTTTCGTACTCAGGCTAAGATATGGCAAAGCGGATTCTTTTGGCCAACAATGTACGAAGACACAAAAGAATTCGTCAGACGATGCCCACAATGCCAAAGATTTGAAGGCATCACAGCAAGGGATGCTATGCCCCTCAACTTCAATCTACAAGTCGAAATCTTCGACGTATGGGGCATCGACTTCATGGGGCCATTCCCCAAATCCCAAGGCTATGAATACATCTTGGTGGCAGTTGACTACGTATCCAAATGGGTAGAAGCAATGCCTTGCAGAGCCGCTGACTCCAAGCATACTCGCCGGATGTTCCACGAGATTATCTTCCCAAGATTTGGAACACCAAGGCTAGTGATAAGCGACGGAGGGTCTCATTTCATCGATAAGACCTTCCGTAGCTTCCTTAGAGAGCTTGGAGCACGACACAATATTGCCACTCCGTACCATCCCCAAACAAGTGGGCAGGCCGAGACATCAAACAAACAAATCAAACGGATCCTACAAAAGACCGTACTAGAGATGGGGAATTCATGGAAAAGCAAGCTACCCGATGCACTATGGGCATACCGAACAGCATACAAGACGCCCATAGGCATGTCACCATACCAACTCGTATATGGAAAAACATGTCATTTACCCATCGAGTTGGAGCACCGAGCATATTGGGCCATCCGAACATGGAAAATGGACCTAAGGGATGCTGGACGAAAGAGAAAAATGGAGATAGCTGAGTTGGAAGAATGGAGAGACAAAGCATATCACAACTCAGCTATATACAAAGAGAGGACTAAACGGTGGCACGATCAAAGGATAAGAAGAAAAGAATTCAAAGTTGGAGACAAAGTCTTGCTATTCAACTCACGGGTGAAGCTCTTCGGGCACGGAAAATTACGAAGCAAATGGGACGGGCCATATACAGTTATTGACACTTTGCCGCACGGAGCAATCACACTCCAAGACGACGAAGGTAAGATATTCAAGGTAAATGGCCAGCGTCTAAAAATTTATCTTGAGCCCGATACAAATAAAGAATTTGATGTCATGCACTTAATTGAGTTAAAATCTTTATCATGATATCCTCTGATTTGTTTTATCACCCGTAGTAGCACTTTCCTTAAAATAAATATAGCAAGAAATCAACCAGAAAAAGAAGGGAGCCAGAGGGGCCCACAGCAGGTCGGCCGACCCCTCTTTTTCAGGTCGGGCGACCTCTGTTGGACCCCCAACGGTCCCATTTTTCTTTCACGTTTTGCTCCAACGTTCACATTCCCAAATCCTACTGATTTAGCTCCTTCTCTGATTCGAGAAAATCAAATAAATTCTTTCTATAGTTTTTCTCTATAAATGGAGGCGATTTCCGTTCATTTTCCCTTGCACATCTCTTCCACCACTCCTATTTCGCCCAAAAAAACCTTTGCCCATCACCATGGACAGCAGCATCCCAAGCTTTAATGTCCCAGCCTCCACTAGTGAGCTTTGCCGCGAACTTGGCCTTGAAAACATCCTTGATCCCGTCACCCCGATCCATGAGCAAGCCATGTTCGTCCAAGAAGCCCCTCTCCTACTGATTTAGCTCCTTCTCTGATTCGAGAAAATCAAATAAATTCTTTCTATAGTTTTTCTCTATAAATGGAGGCGATTTCCGTTCATTTTCCCTTGCACATCTCTTCCACCACTCCTATTTCGCCCAAAAAAACCTTTGCCCATCACCATGGACAGCAGCATCCCAAGCTTTAATGTCCCAGCCTCCACTAGTGAGCTTTGCCGCGAACTTGGCCTTGAAAACATCCTTGATCCCGTCACCCCGATCCATGAGCAAGCCATGTTCGTCCAAGAAGCCCCTCTCGCCCTCACATCAAATCCACCAGCAGCAAAAGACCCCTCCAAGAACCCTCCTGCTAGTGCACCACCACGCTACGGCAAAGGAAAAACCATTCCCAAGAAGCCAAGCCGCGATGAGGCCGAAAGCTATCTCCGTCCAGGGGAGAAGTATGTCGGCACCCTCGCTACAAAGAGCGGGAATGTGGTGCACCACCAATATGAAGGGCGCAACATGACTAGCCCCGCCAAGAAGGCGGGCACTCGGTTCAAGATCACGTGCATTCGTGGTGGTGGAAAGCAACTCCACCCATCACTCACTTCGGCGGAGAAGAGAGGCGCCCTCGAGTCCATGAGCACCACTCCTCCTAAAAGAGTGAGGAGGCGCCTCTCCACCTCCCCCATCAAGAAGGCAGGAGGGATGTATGAAAGCGAGGAGGAAAAGACCCCAAAAAGGACTCCTTATCAACGCCTCCTCGCTAAGCACAACGACCTCCGCTACGCTCATGAACGCTTAAGCGACAAAATGGCGGAGATGAAAGACGCGCTTGCTGAAATGCGAGACGACCAAGATGATCATCGCCGCAGCACCAACATGAAGATCAAGCGTTTTTTCAAGGACGCAGGGAAGGAGGAAAAATTCTACAATTAAAACCTCTCCGCAATTATCATTTCCCTCGGCGCATTTTAGTTCAATTCCATTTGCTTTCATCATTTTAATTTCCTCAAATTTGTAATGCGCCTGCTCATTTGCTAAATTCAATCAAATTAGTGCTCCCCGGGCTTCCATACCGGTAGAGCAATTTGTGTTTCCAAAATATTTTTGTCTATTTTGAAGGAAACAGGCAAAAAGGCAAGTGTGGGGGGGATACATCGCGAAAACAGAAACAAACACGCGCAAATCACTCAGAACCATCATGGGAAGGACAACACCAACGAATAAGCGAAAATTGGGCACCAGTGGAGGCCACACCAGGTCGGCCGACCCCCTTGGACCAGGTCGGCCGACCCCTGGTGGGTCCCACTGGGCCTCTGCTTTCCCGTGCTACTCAAGTTTGTTTCCCACACTCCCTTTTTGCCTACCATACCTGTCAAATTCATTCTGAGATACGAAAATAAAACTTGACCAATTAAAACTTGGGAAAATTTCTTTTTAGCACATCTTTATAAAACCCAATACTCTCCCTTTTGCTCTCAACATAATCATGCACACTTGTTATTACTCGCTCCATCACCACCTGCTTGTGAACAATCTATCCATAGGACCCATGTTTTTCTAGATAATTGGCGAGTGTGATATGGTTCGATGAAATGATCGTTTGTTTAAATCTACGAAGTCCTTGGGAGTTTTATTTCAAAAAGTTAAAATATCATGGCTTGCTGCTCCTCTTTTGATACATAAATTCCTACCAGTGCCATATGTTAATCACAACTATCAAACATACATACATATGCTACTTGTTTTTGCAACGAGCTTTTCCAAAATTTTGCGACCCTAGTGGGAAACCTGTCATGCTCTCTTGATCAAGATCACGTACACGATCCACCAAAAATGCTAAACTCCTACACCGGGAGTTAGCACATCCACCCATCCAAATAAAGACACTCCTCACTTTTATCCCATTTTACCTCTCTCTCTCAAATAAACAAAAGAGGGACATGGCTATGCAAAAGAAAAAGAAGGCTCACAAAAAGATGAGCAAGATAAAGAAAGAGAAAAATGCTCATGTACAGAGCATGAAAAGAAAAGAAAGAAAAATGATAGCCATGTCTCGGAAATACAAAACAAAGAGAGGTAAAATCCAATAAAGGAGTCGTCACATATAAACATCCACACATCCACACATGCACTTCTTGATCAAGGTTGTATGACTTGAATTCTCCGTGGATCCTTTCTTTTGGTTCAGCAATATTTGTGATACAAGTATGCGTCTTCTATCCCTACCTTGAGCTCCACATACAAGCCTTAGAAGTAGGACAAAAGAGGCAAGATAATGCTTTGGTAAGGAAAATACACTTTTTGAGCGATCCGAGAGAATCAATAGAGGAGCAAGAGCTTTGTTGTTTATATTTTTCAAAACTCTTTCAACAACCCAAGGTACTTAGTAGGTGAAGGCAAGGTGACTTATGTCATGAACCGTTCCACTTTTCAATCATCCAAGAATACATGTTAGCCACCATCATGTTCACAGGTGGAAAGGTGTGGCTTGTAATAGCTTGTGTGCAGATTTCACTTACCTAAGGGAAGAGTTCCTCTCCGTTTCCACTCACAGCTTTACTCGAGGACGAGCAAAGAGCTAAGTGTGGGGGATCTTGTTGACGGTCCTTACGACCCATTTTTACCGTCAACTTTATGCACCTTTTGGACCTAACACCATCACCAAGGGTAGACATAGGGCTTATTTCTAACAAATTCCACTAGTCTTGGTGAAATTATGAGTGCAGGTGCAATTCGTATAAAAACAAGGGAAAACAGGCTCCAAGCATGAACTTTTGCAATCAACAGATTTTCCCGGACTAAAGAACTTAGTCCAAAAGCCCAAAACCACAGAATCAAGTGTCAATATCAAATAATGCAAGTGGATTGGGCCTGTACACAGCCAAGGGAGGAAGCCAGAGGAAGATGAGGCCCAGTGGGGCCCAGGCCAGGTCGGCCGACCACCCCTGGCCAGGTCGGCCGACCTGACAGGGAGGCCCCCCTGGCCCATCTTTTTATGGCGGTTCACAACCGACCTCTGGAGGTCGCTTCCCACTGCATTAATTGTCACCGACCTCGGGAACCGCCTCAAAGTTGCCGACCTTCCAAGGCTATAAATAAAGGGGTACCCCCCCCCCCTCTCAACACAACAAGACACCACAAGACACAAGACTCTCCTCATTTCCAATCCACAGGCTGAGAGCCTATTGTATATTAGTAGAATAGGAGAGAGGGCAAGGAAGAGATAGGAGTTCTACTCCCCTTTTCATTGGAGGTTTAGTTCCTATTCTTTTACCTTGGCGTGTAAACACTTCTAGTGATTATACGTGGTGATTATCTATCTATTGAGCTTTATCATTCGTCTAGGCATAATTCTTGTTAAACTCGTTCAACGGGATCGTCGCTCCGCAAGGAGTGCTCTAGTTCTCTGAATCAGTATCAGGCCGGGGCTAGAGTAGTGATCGATAGTATAGACGTGGTGTCTAGGCTGGAGGTCGCCTTTGACCGCTGTGTGCTCCACGGTTTGTAGAGGTAGGTGGCAGGAAGTGACAGCCCTGTCCATCCAAAGGAACCCTCCACGTTTGGGTACATAGTAGAGCTATTAGCCGGAGTGGCTTGGCAGACCAAAGCCTAAGCCGGTGCTCGAAGTAGACGAGTAGAACCTGAATTCGTCTAACCTTAGAAATATCTAGATAATAATCACCCTCTCAATCCTAAGCTGCTAGTTATCTTGGTTGTCCTTGGGTAAAACTTGCCTTGCGGTAGAATAACTCCGTTCCTTGGGGAAAACAAATACGATACCTTGGAATACTCCCGGGTGAAGTGCTACAACGGTATTCCGTGCGCTTGCGGATTTATCTGTGACGTAAGAAATACCAACAGTGACTGCTTCAACCTTGGATGGATCGACTAACACTCCTTCTTCAGTCAGGATATGTCCAAGAAAAGCCATTCTGTTTAGCCAAAATTCGCATTTACTGAATTTGGCATACAGTTGATGTTCTCTCAACCTTTCCAGTACTATTCTCAAATGTTCCTCGTGCTCTTCGGCACTCTTAGAGTAGATCAGAATGTCGTCAATGAAGACAACGACAAATCGATCTAACTCCTCCATAAATACTTTGTTCATCAGGTTCATAAAGTATGCAGGTGCATTTGTGAGTCCAAATGGCATCACAGTGAACTCATATTGTCCATATCTAGTAACAAAAGCTGTCTTAAGGATGTCTCCTTCTCTAATTTTCAACTGATAGTACCCAGATCTTAAATCAATTTTGGAGAAATACTTGGCTCCTTTCAATTGATCAAATAAATCATCGATCCTGGGCAATGGATACTTATTCTTAATGGTGACTTCATTAAGAGATCGGTAGTCTATGCACAATCTAAGACTGCCATCTTTCTTTTTGACAAAGAGAACTGGTGATCCCCATGGTGACGAACTTGGCGTAATAAAGCCTTTCTTCTGCAACTCTGCTATTTGTGCCTTCAACTCTACTAACTCATTAGCTGCCATTCGATACGGTCTCTTTGCTATTGGAGAGGTTCCGGGGATAAGGTCGATGATGAACTCTATATCTCTGTCAGGTGGCATGCCTGGTAGCTCATCTGAAAATACATCTGGGTATTCACAAACCACTGGCACTTCTTCCAATGACATTGCTTCCATATTGTGAACCATTGGCGTAACTTTTGACCTTTTTGGTTCACATACTACTTTAATTCCTTTGTGGTTTACCAGAGTAACTTTCCGAGTGTCACAGGCTATATTGCCTTGGTGCCTACTTAACCAGTCCATTCCGAGGATGACATCTATCCCCTGGGATTCTAGGACTACTAAGTTCGCTAGGAACTCTAGCCCACTTAAAAGGATCTTAACCCGTGGACATCCCAAATAACTTTTGGTTTCGGTCCCGGGAGTCCGGATTATTAGGGGTTGTTTTAGCATAACAGTTGGCAAACCATTTGTAGCAGCAAACTTTGATGAAACAAACGAGTGCGAAGCTCCAGAATCAAACAGAACGGTTGCAAGAGTTGAGTTGACGAGGTACTCACCAAGAACAACGTTTGGAGTATCCTCAACTTCATCTGCATTATTGTGGTTGACTTTGCCTCGACCGAAGGTTTGATTGTTCCTTCGCTGTTGTCCCGAGGATTGTTGTCCACCACGTCCGTTTCCTGAGGCTGCAGTTCTGGCGCTATTTGGTTGATGCTGCTGAGTTGGAACATTATTTTGGTTCCGATAAGGGCATCTAGCAATCATATGGCCTGGCTCGCGGCAGTGAAAGCAAGTTCTCTTTTTGTTAGTGTTGGGCTGAGCGACACTAGAACTGCTCTTCTGCTGACTGCCAGGATTCTGATTGCGATATGATGGTGCTGAACTCTGCTGATTGGATGCTGAGGTCCTGTATTGCATTGTTGGTTGATACTTTGGTTTCTGAAAACTATTATTGGTCCTTGGCTTCTGGTTCCCTTCCTGCTGCTTGAGCTTCTGCGCATTGAATTTGCACTTCCTGTCATGCTCAATGTGGGAACGTGCATCTTCCAGAAGAAGTGCACGATTTATAAGAGTGTTGAAATCTGGATATATGTGAGTGACCAGCTGCACTTTTAATCCAGGATTAAGTCCCTTTCGGAAGCGATCCTGCTTCTTCTTGTCGGTATTGACATCATCGGGAGCATAACGAGCTAATTTCATGAACTTCCTGATATATTGATTTACTGTCATTGCTTCCTGCTTAAGTGAGCGAAATTCATCGGCCTTCATCTCAATCACACCCTCTGGGATGTGATATCTCCTGAACTCCTCCTGGAATTCCTCCCATGTGATAGCATCCGCATTTTCTGCACCTTCTCGGTAATTATCCCACCATTCACTCGCTGCACCTTTCAGTTGGTGAGATGCTAACAGCACCTTCTCTCTATCATCCGCATTCACCAAGTGTAGCTTCTTGGTGATATCTCTCAGCCAATCACCAGCTGCCAGAGGGTCCTCCTCAGTACCCTCGAATGTCAGGGGCCTGAGCCTCATAAATTCGGACATCTTGGTCTAGGGACCTGGAGCACGGTCTAACAATCCTTGAGCAATCACCTCCATCAGACGGGTCTGATTATCCATTACTTCCACTAAATTGGTGACAGGTGGTCCTGGTATTCTACCACCTCGTCCACCACCTCTTCCACCTCTACCACGGTTTTCGTTTCCTCCACCTCTGTTCTGATTATTATTTTCAACCTCATCATATCCTTCCTGGTTTTGACTAACTTCATCTTCTTGGTGGTCTTGGTTGTTGTTATTCCCCCACTCTACCTCCACCTCTACCTCTACCACGCGGGGCAGTGTTCCTGCCTCTTCCACGCTTATTTCCATGATCCTGGGCGTTGTCCTCATCCTTGTGCTCTTCACGCTCACGGCGTTGCTGTAGTCTGACAGATTTTTTGGGAGGCATCTGTTTAACGGGGTTAGCAGAAAGGTGAGATAGGACACTCAAGGGATCTACGAACTACGAGGCATGACAAAACAAGATCAATGGAAAAGGATTTCCAGAAATCTTGTACACACGCAAACAGAAAGAACCAGCATCATTACATCAACACAGCACTGCATTCATAATAACAAGGTTCGATCACTCATACCAAAGTCCTTTCTTATTTATATACATAAAAGGACTCGACGCAACCTAGACTACAACAGGACTCGACCACAAGGGGAGTTCTAGACCACGACTCTCATCACACAAGACTCCACTAGAGACAACCCTAACTCTAGACTCTCGACACTACTCGAGACAGCGCCTAGCACTAGAAACTAGACACTATCGAGACTCCTATGCTACTCCTATCTAGCGCTCCTCAAGCTCGAAGACCCTGAGCCTGCTGCCACTCCCCGAAGAAGTCAAACGGGTCCTGGACTAGCTCGTCCGTGCTGAGTAGGCGGTAGTACTCCTCCAGTGCTGGGTCCGCTGGGTCCGCTGGGGTTGGCGTCGGGAGTCTCTCTGACAGCTCCGGTGCTGGTGGGGTGTCATACAGTGCTGTCTGCTCCTGCCCTGCTGGTACGTCTGTCTGGGAAGGCTGCTCCTCGCCCATAACCTCGTCGTCGTCTCCAGGAAGGTCCACGAAGTTCTCCGCCACTGACTCCTCAGTGGGGGCAACTCCGTAACAGTCCTCCTCAGTGGACTCCTCTCTCATGAGTGCGGCCTCCAACTCGGCGGCCCACTCCATAAGGTCCTCAGAGTCCTCTGAGTCAGTGTTTCCCTGGCTGTAGGATCCTAACCCTGAGTCGTCTCCAGACGGGTCCGAACCTCCAGAAGACCAGGAGTCTCCAGTCGGCTCAGTGTCAGGGTCTGAGTCAGTCGGGCAGGCGTAGTGAAGGTGACGTGCTGGTCCTCCGATCCTTGGGGTCATCCTGCGACGGGGTCCTGCTCCAACCTCGTGAAGCCTCACGTAGCAGCGGTCCACCTCTCTGATCAGGTACAGAGCGTCCTCCTCCCAGAGTCCCCTCACAAACTCGAGGGTAGAGTTAAGCCGTGCAACCTCGTCCTGGGACACAGCGAGCTGTGCCTGAACCTCTGCTAGCTGGGCCTGAGTCTCTCGAAGCCTGCGGACGTCCTCGTCCCACATCTGGGCGGTGTCCTCGAGAACGCGGGCAGTCTGAGCACGGCACTCCTCCAGCTGGGCTAACTCTGCACGAAGGTCCTCCATCTGCCTACACACAAATTTTGAAGAAAAGGTGAGTACTGGAGAAAATAATTTATAAATAGAGCATAGGTAGAGAAGTAGAATTTTATCGATAGTTTGTATAAAATACTACTCCTCTCTCACACGTTTCCAAGCTAAGGGTCATCCTACGGGCAAGTATGGCTCTGATACCACTCTGTCATACCCCTCTGAGGTACTTGAATACACCGTATCAGTCCCTAGATCAGACGCTGATACGGACATTCTCGCAGAATGGCATTTCATAGTCATACCTTTATTTATTACCGAAGCTCATTACAAGCCTTTTGATTACATAAAAGGTCTTTGATATGGCCAGAGGCCTTACAACTCAACACATCACACCATAATGGTCATCGCTGGGAAGCAGCAATGCCACACTTTATTCTACGCAACGGACGGCGGAAGCAGATCCACTCCATAGGCAAACTTGTGCGTGACGACCCTAGTCTTCCTCGCCATCGGCTTGAAAGTCGTAGTCTGCTTCTTCTTCTGAATGATTGATTGAAATGGGGAGTGAGTACATAAGGTACTCAACAAGTCCTAACACAAGGGTGACTCATATGCAAGGGTGTTGTCAAGGAATAGGCTGAGGGTTTCCATTGATCGGCCGAAAAGCCAATTTTCTATGCAGGGGTTTGATTTTGAAAACCAAAACGTTTTGCAAAACTTCTAAGTCAAAATTGATAAGGGTTTAGTGGGGTTGTGTGGCCCTGGGGGAGAATGAATCCTTCCCGCCAGTTCCCAAGTTTTTAACGCTGGCAGACAACCAGCACACGGCTCCAAACCGGCGTTATTCCAAAAACACACACGCCAAGGGTAACTCACACAGAAAATCTAATCATTGTGTGGGCATTGCTTTCGCTCTGTCCAATACCGTGGAGCACGGCTATCCGGATAGGTTTTACACTCTGCAGAGGTTGTACACTTTACCCACGAGGCATGCCAGACCTTCCCACCGTCGTGGGTCGGAAAGACACGCTAATGGTTCCGTACCTGCCTAATGTCACCACGGTACCACCTCGGAAAATCAACGACCAGGGGCTTCACATAGGCATAACATAGCCAATAACTTTCACTTGCCGGATCCGACGCCAATCTCGTCAAGATCTTCTCCTGGCTTCCGATTGCAACTCCCTGCCTCCTGGTGGTACCGGGCAATCACTAGTGGGGTGTGGTTCCAAACCCTGCCCATACAGGGGCTCGTGGTTGCACTAAGGTGCTAGGCAAGGCGGCACATGAACCGGTCCTTATACGACCGAAGCAAGCATCTTCAATAGCTACCCTCCAGCGAGGAATAGCGTCCCAGAGATAGCCTCCCCACTGAGGACTACCTCGCTTGCTCCCGTCTAAAACATAACCCCCACTTTGGGTTTCACTTACTAAGCCCACCCCCTTTTTATTTCACACACACAACACCAAGTCACACTCACACATTTTCACACCAAAAGCAGGTGAAGCAATATTATTAATTAACATAGCGTGATAGATCCTAAGCGGCAATATTTTCCAACAAATCATTAAGGATTAACGATGTTGGAACCTAGGGCTAACAATGGATTAAGGACAGCAATAAACAAGGCATGGCTTAATCAATAATAGGTTACTCTAACATTTAAATCATTTTAAAAGACCATGCATGTTTAATTTGCACACAAGCTCTAAATAGGATATTTTGTAGGAATTAATTAGGTTAAATATGATCAAGGTGGTTAGGACTTGCCTTCACCAAAATCTTCCTCCTCTAAACCTTGTTCGTAGTCGGGGTCCTCGTGCTCCTCCTCGAAGACTTGATTATCTATCGATTAAAGAAAAGTTAAATCTACCGCTTAACACACAATTAAACAATCATTAAAATAAAATAAATTCTTCAAAAAGACACAAAGGGGGTTGGTTCTAGTGTGGTTTGATAGGGAATTATTTTAGATGAATAATGGTGCAAGAACCATTAAATTTGGGGTTAAAATGACGAAGATAAAAATATTTGAATTAAAGGGGAGAGGATTAAATTAGGGGTAGATTAACTTTAATTAAGTATAATCTCCACCCTAATTTTCCAGAGGTGTACAAGTGTTGGAAAAGGGCTAGAAATGATTTTGGGAATTTTTGGATATTTTTGGGAATTTTTCTGATATTGAAAAAGTGCTCGAAATTTATCTCTGTGTACACTCTCGGGTGTACCCAACATTTTGCGCTGCGTGTGAGAGACTGACGTGTGGGCCAGCGCGGTCAGGGGTGCTGTGTGGCACTGTTTTGTGGACTCGGTCCACCGGGGCTGTGGACCGAGGTGCGTGTGCGTGTGGTCCACGATGCACCGAGCGCACCACGTGGCGGTGCGACTCGGGTCGTCGCGGCCCGTGGCACCGACGTGGCTACCACGTCGGACGCCGGCGCGACCCGGTCAGAGCGCGGCGGCGCGGCGCCGGAAGGCTCGCCGGCGGGAGCTGCAGTGGTCGGAGTGGGGAGCGGAAGCCAGCTACGGAGCCTACGCGCGACGGGGAGCTCGATGGCACTTGATGTCGACGTGGATGGGGACTAGTGCGGCGCTGCGAGCTCGCCGGAGTGCGGCGGCGCTCGGGCGCGCGGTGAAGTGCGCTTGTGTGTGTGCGGGGGCGAGTGCGAGTGCTCGTGCGCGTGCGCGGGAGCGCGTGGAGGCTGCGCGCGGGCTCGGCCTGGCCGGGAAGTGCTCCACGGCGGCCAGAGATGAAAGGGGAGAGAGGCGGAGCGGCGGCGCTCGACGCAGACTAGCTCTGGGTGTGCGAGGAGGATGGAGAGGGGGCGCAGAGGGGAGAGCAGGGAGCGGAGGTGCTCACCTCGGGCTCGGTGGGCGCGGGGAACGTTGGGAGGCGGCGGAATCGCTCGTCGGAGTTGGAGAAGAGAGAGGGAAGCTCGAACTGGGTTGGCTGGTGCACGAGGAAATGGGTGAGTGTGAGTGGAAGGGAGAAGAAGAGCGCCCGTGCGCCATTTTTATAACCGCTCAAAGGCGGTGGAGGGCCGGGAAATATCCCGCGGCTGCCGGGATATTTCGCCGGAGCTCCGTGGCGCGCGGCGCGAGATGTGGGGGACGGGGCGAGCTGGCGGCCACGCGGCGCGGAGGAGAGGGGGGGGGGGGCCCGGACGCGACGCGGCGGCGCTGCAGTCCGTTCTTTGACGGGGAAGGGCAGGGCCGGGCGGCGCGGCTCGCCGGAGTAAATGGGGTTAGGGTTAGGCTCATGATAGTGTCGCGGAAGGGGAGAGGGGTCCGGACGGGGTGAGGGAGAGCGAGCTCGGCGCTTTGCCAAATGGCGGGAGGGAGAATGGGAGCGGCGACAGCGGCGTTATTGCCGTGTTTCTCGCCGGCCGGTCGGGCGGCGGCGGCGGCGCGAGGTTGATGAAGGGGCTGGCCCCACTCGTCAGCCTCTCGCGGCGGGGTACGAGCGGGCCGGGCGCTAGCTGGGCCGCGGCGCGCGGACGGCCTAGTGGCCTGGTGCGGGAGAAAAGGAGAAGGGGGAGGTTGGGCCGGGCGCGGGAGAAAGGGGAAAGGCGGCCCATTTAGCCGGAAATTGATTTATCTTTTTCTGAGTTTGGATTTTGGATGGAATTCAAAGGGATTTGAATTCAAATTTGAAATTGGTTTCCAACACTCACTCAAACAATTAAAATAAAGGCAATAAAAAGGCAAATATGCACATGAGTGTTTCATGAATGGTTTTAATTTCGAGAAAATTTTTAATTGAGCCCTAATTGAGTCTAGTCAATTATTTTAAACTTGAAAATTTTTGAAAACTCATATTTTAGGGTTTATCGACATGTCCAAAAAATACGGGTGCTACAAGGTACTCTTTCAATCAGATCATGATATATGAATCAACCAATCATATTTCTCCAAATAAAAGATATCACATTCTCCAAGATAGTTCAGCATCCTCCGACGTATCAAACATGTATGCATGCCATGATGCAACTCCAGTTGAGAGTTGTATGTTGGACGATGCCAGCCTCTCATGCAACTCCATGTACCGGTACTAGTCATGCACGATGGCAATGACATGCCTTTAATCTTCATATGAATTAATGCATATGTATGCATATGAACGACAACTATGCATGATACCGATGATCGCAATCAGTACAAGACAAAATCATTCATGGAGTAATATAAACGACATAGATAAAACTGATCCGAGTGCCAAGCATACAACATACTGAGTTTGACAATCAATCTTCATGCATCACTGAATAAAATCAAATAAGCAATCATCAATCACCAATGGTTCAGCGAGAAGTAAAGAAATTTGATAGTATTTCTGTTGTGTTTGCCATTTTATTCAGAAAAGATGCAAAAGCATATAGACATAGCGATTGCCACATCCCCTACGTTACTTGCCTCTTAACCGAACGAAGACGATGAAGAGAAGTCGCCAAATCAAGGGTTGGAAGCACTACCACCTGATTCAACAGTAGTAACGGCATATTTAAAACCATATTATCATGTAAAAACAGAATGTAAAGCGCTCCTAAGGTCGTTCGTAAAGAAAACTCGAAACAGTCCCGTTACCCCGAAAACTGTCTACACATACCAGTCTGCTTATCATTTTCATATCTATTTTCATAAAACAGATAAAAGGATAAATGAGCACACTATGAGCATGTACAGAAACTTATCTACAAGATTGGTATTCAACTCAAAAATTAAATCTGACTGTAAGATGGGTTAAACTGACACACAACACAGACATTCAGGTTTCTCGCTACTATGCGAATAGCTGATATTCAGAAAATCATATCTCCAGTTACACTGAACTAAATTAGGCTTTGAAACACTCTATGGAAATGTATGTAAACCCTCTACAACTTTCATGTTCACCAGGTTTTCAGAATCGAACCCTAAGGCCCCCGAAAACTGGATTTCTCGAGCACTGCACAGGCTGACGGAAAACTGTATCTGCATACGAGGACTAACCGTGATGTCTCTAGAGATTAAGCCTTAATGGCTAGCACTGAACCAGCGCTGAAGATAGGGAGAACAAGAAAGATTTCTTTCCGTTACCTAAACAAGGTCTCGATCCCCCTTGCGACCTGCCTGCCTGCTGCGCCGAATTGCCTCTGCCCCTAGTCGATCGCCTCAACCAGGAAGGAGGACGCAGGAACGGAGAGCGCCGCCGTCTCCGATCCCCACGATTAGAAAGAACGTGAACCGGCGTTACTTAACTAGCCCACTACTCAGGCCCAAAAACAAAAGGCTTAACTGTTGTTTTTCCTCGGCGTTACATTCTCCCCTCCTTAAAAGAATTCGTCCCCGAATTCTACCGCTTAACGCCAAGAACAAAACTTGATATTCAGAAAGATTAGTTTCTTCACATACCGCTTTCAAAAAGTTGAGGGTACTTTCGACGCATGAGATCCTCAAGTTCCCAAGTAGCTTCTCGCTCAGTTTGGTTTGACCAAAAAACTTTTACATACTTGATCACCTTCCTTCTCAAAACACGTTCCGAGATTTTCAATATACGAACAGGATGAGACTCAATAGTGAGATCCTGCTCAATAGTGATAGGATCCAGATCAATCTTGTGCTCTGAGTCATGAAGATACTTCCTCAACATTGAGACATGGAAAACATTGTGTACCCCTTTCATGGACTCTGGTAACTCCAATCGATAGGCTAGTTTCCCGATGCGTGCAATCACCAAAAAAGGCCAATGTACCTCGGGCTAAGCTTCCCTTTTGTGCCAAACCTCACAATGCCTTTGGTCGGTGAAACCCTCAAGAGGACATGATCTCCAACCTCAAACTCTAGCTCACGCCTCCTCACATCTGCGTAGTTCTTCTGCCGACTCTGAGCAGCCAACAAGTTATGACGTACTTCGGCAACTTTATCTACAGTTTGTTGAACCCAATCAGGCCCTAAAAATGCCTTCTCTCCCACTGAATCCCAACATAGTGGCGATCTGCACCTCCTTCCATAAAGTGCCTCATATGGTGCCATCTTAATACTAGCATGGAAGCTATTATTTGTGTATTGCAACGACAAAACAACCGTGGCAATACTATTTGTGTATTGCCACAAAAACTTTGAAATTGATGCAACAATTATTGTTTTGTTGCCATAGATGTCAATCTATCGCAACCATTTTATTGACTGTGGCTATTAACACATACCTCTTACAACGAAAGCTGTTTTGTGACAATAATGTTCACACATTGCAACCATGTATGAAAAACGTTACAACAACACCTAGTTATTGCAACCAATATTTTGTTGTTGCAACACTACTCGTGGCAATACCTTGATTTCTTTGTAGTGTACGCTCCCATGCAAATAGCAGAGCTAGAAAACAGCCCCAAGCATGTGGACGACCCTTCGCATGCATGTCCATGCGTAGCGGGATAAACGTGTATTAACCAATAGTAGCAAGGTACTGCAGTGCTGCACCCAAAACGCCATGCAGCTGGTGCCCACCACACATGAGTTCGTGGTGTGCTCCCGGGCCGGAGGCATGCGTTGTGGGCGAGCCCCCGGTCGAAGTCGGGGAGGCTGCAAGTTGCCGGGCAAGCCCGGAATGAAGCCGCGGCGGCCGGGGGTTTCTCTGCTTTTTCTTCTTCGTAGCCAAACATAGAAGCGTAGCTCACTTTTCAGCAGTTCGACCAGCAACATGTTTGCTGTAACACCCCTACTTTTGAAGCCAAGAAGAACAGGAGAAAAGAAAAATAAAAAGGAATAAAAATCACTCCAAATTAAAATTTTTGTCCAACCTCTCACCTTGAAATGAATTTTCAAAATAAAATTCACTAAATAAATTAAACTTAATTTGAATATGAAAATTTTTGAAATATAAAAACTTGTGCTCAAGTGTTTGCCCTCATTTAAAAATATACTAAAAATTTGGAGCATTTTGAATTTACAACAAATAAAATCAAAGTAGGATTAAATTCCAAGTTGATTTTCAAAATTTTGAATTTTAAACTTGCATAAAACTTCACCATATGCATTTCTGTGTTTTATTTGTTTTGTTTTGAGTGTTTGATCAATCCTTGTTTTTGTTCGAATTTGAAATTTCTTCAAATTCGAAATCTAATAAAAGTTTAAACCATTTCTTCCGACCTGGGCCAAAACCCTCAGCCGGCCCAGCCCTTTGTCCCTCTCCCTTCTCTTTCTTTTCCCCTCTCGGGCCGCAGCCGTTCCAGCCCAGCACAGGCCCAGCAGCACCAACCCGGCCCAGCTCGCGCAGCCCACCTCCCTTCCCTCTCTGTGTGTCACCGACAGGTGGGACCCCCCTGTCATCCTCCTCCTCCGTCGTGTCCCGTCGGCGACGTCAGCCACAGCCGCCGCCCATACCCCCCTGTCGCCGCCGCCGCCTTACTGTGTTCACCGCCTTCCTGTGCCGCACCGCCATCGCCCTCTACAAAACGCGCCCCGCTCCTCTCCCTCCTCCATTTCCTCCTCCCCTCTCCCAAGCTAGGGTTCCAGTGATCCCTTCCCTCGTCGTCAGTGACCACTTCCCATCGCTCTTCGTCCTAATCAAGGGCACGGTGAGCTTCATCGCAGTCTTCTCTCTCCTCCGCGTCTCTTCTTTTCCTCCCTCTTCTCTCACGTAAGCACCCGCACCGAGCCGCCGCCGCCGCGCATGGCCCCTCTCGTCGTCGTCCGAGTTCCCGGCCGCGCCGGGTCAAGCTGTGCGCGCCTCACTCTTCCCGTGCACGCGCGCACCTCCTCGCACCCACAAATGCCGTCGTGAACCACTCCCTGCCCTTTTCCCGTAGCACGCCGTCGCACCGTCGAGCTCCGGTGAGCTCGGGCTACCCCGCCAGCCATCCCCGTCGTCGATGTGTGCCACCCGCCGCTCCGCCTTCGCGTGCTCGTCCTCCGCGACGACTTCCCGCAATCCACCGTCCACCCTAGCCACCGGCGGCGAGGATTCCAGCGAGTCGCCGCCGCGTGCCTTGCCTTGGTCCACCGTGGACCGATGGACCGCAGCCCAGCCCCGGTCCACGGAACCCGTGAACCCAGTCCATGGGTTTTCCAATACAAGAATAATTCCAAAAATTCCAGAAAATCCCCAGACCTGTACATTTTACAGATAAGCCCCTAACCTTTTCAATAATCATGTCTAAGCCCTGTCTTTTTACAGAAAAGTACCTAAACTTTTCTGTAATTATATTTTAGCCCCTGTCTTCTTACACCAAGGTCCCTAACCTTTCCTTTAATTATAGAAAGGTCCCTAGAACTTTCTGTAATTATCTTTAAGCCCTTAAAACCTTTTTATAATTACAATCAAGCCCCAGAACTTCAAAGGTCCATATCTCTTCAACCATAGCTCCGTTTTGGGCGATTCTTGCGCCCACACGTTCGTAGAAACGCATAGTACCTCATGGTACTATTATTGGAGCACCATCTTTGACCTAGACACCATCAATGACCCAAAACCCTCTCACCTATTATATCTTTTCCCGACAGTTATGCGATGTCTCACACGTCGCAACTAGTATTCACCTAAACCAAACCAATCCTGTGACGCTAGTTATCTAGTACCCTCCACATCACCACATACACCCCGCTTCATCCTTGTATCACCCATTTACTCATTCGCTCGCTAGCCTTGAACATAACGATCTTTTATGTCGTTTCACTTCAAATCTAATAACCTCCTTCTATCACGAACACAACTCCAAACCTAGCTTTGATCACTTATCGCTCAATCAAAACTTAACCTATCAATGCCTGCAACACCTATTCCAATATCCTCACCACATCCTACCGATCCCTGTCATTTCATTATCCTCTGTTATTAACGCTCTTTTATTGGATCTTATTGGAGTTATTCATTCGTTGTTATCTTAATTGTCAGTTGTCTTTATTTGATCTTGGTATTTTATCTACAGTCGTGCATTCATGTCATACATGCTCACGTACACGTACCATCGTCGTGCGTCCGACGCATGACGACCAACTTAATCAATGATAACATAGTCTTAGTAATTAATCAATCTAGTAAGTAATTAATAGCTAAACCATCATTAGTTAACGATATAAGGTATAGGAGCCCTAAGCTGACACACCTTGTACTTCTTACACGTGTTGCATGAACTTTTATATAGGTTACTGCCCGTATGAAGGCTAGTGCCACGAATGTACGAAGAACACGTAAACACGCTGTTCCCGTCACCTCATGCATTCATGCTCTTCTCTTCGTGTTTAGCATCTCTCATTACACTAAAAGCCATAGAGTACGATGCATCACCCCTAATGGCCTTTTTAAGGTAACAAAAACCTTGTTAAAGTAAAACTGGATGCATCATCCGTATTTTGAGTCTTTTGTTCTTCATTTGCTTTCTATCGACTTTATTGGAGTTAATTGGATCTTATTCGGCTCTTTTCGCTCTTTATTTTCTTTTGCGGTAGTTTATTTATGCGTAGTATTTTTATGCGTTAGATTACGCGAGAATCGAGGAAGAGCCAGAAGAATCCAAGCACTCGTCGAGAAATCTCAGGTCGAGACCCGTCGAAAGATACGAGCTTCAAGAAAGGACTCGAAGGCATCAACTTCGACAGAAAAGACTGAAGACCCAGAACTTAAATATTAGGAAAGCGAATATCAGGCAAGCCCTAACTCCCCTTTGATCATATTGACCCTATGATTGCAAAGAAACCCACTTAGAGCCTGTTTTGAAATAAAGTGTGCATGGTATTTAAAAGTGATTTACATGCTTAGTATGTCCTAAGTACTTGTTGATTGCCATGCCTTGTTTTTGCTTATCCTGATTCCTTGTCAAACCTAAGAACCCACATCATTAATTCTTTAATGATGTGTTGGATTAAAAATGCTGCTTAGGACCTGTCACATGTGTACTTAATTAATCTTGCTCACATGCTTTTGTGTTAAAATGTGTGAGTGATTGGTGGTGTGAGTAAATGTGAAAATGGGTGGGTTTGATGATAAAGTGCAACCCATAGTGGGGGATGTTTTGACGGGATCAGGCGAGGTAGTCCTCAGTGGGGAGGCTATCTCTGGGACGCCCTTTCTCGTGAGGATTGGCTATTGAAGATGCCTGATTCGGTCGTATAAGGACCGGTTCATGTGCCGCCTGGCCTAGCACCATTCGTACAACCACAAGCCTTGTATGGGAAAGGTTTGGAACCACACCCTACTATAGCATTCACCCGGTACCCACCAGGAGGCTGGAGTGGCAAACGGAAGCCAGGAGAAGGCTCGACGAGGTTGGCGTCGAGTCCGGCATGTGGAGACAATTCTGGCATGTGGCCATTCTATTATATGATGATGGAAGCCCCTGGTTGCAGATTTTCCGTGGTGGTGCCGTGGTGACGCCAAGTAGGTACGAAACCATTAGTATCCAGTCCAAGCCATTGGCCGTGGGGAGGACTGGGTACCTTGTGGGGAAAGTGTACAACCTCTGCAGAGGATAAGAATCTATCCAGATAGCCGTGTTCCACGGCATTGGACAACGCGAAAGCTGTGGCCACACAATGATTAGTCTTTCCTGTGTGAGTTATCCTTGACGTGTTTTTGGAAAACACCGGCGTGGAGCCGTGCGCTGGTTTCCTGCCAGCATTAAAATTTGGGAACTGGCGGAATGGATTGCATCTCCCCCAGAGCCAACCAACCCCACTAAATATAATGAGAATACCCGAATGTAGTTTGCGAACTGTTTTGGTTTCAAAAACAACCCTTGCACAAAATTGGCTTTCCGCCGATATGATAAACCTCAGCCTCATCCTTGTTTATACCCTTGCATATACTTACCCCTTGTGTTAGGATTTGCTGAGTACCTTATGTACTCACGCGTTTGCAATTGATGTTTTTAGTAGGAGAAGTCTTCGTAGGAGACGACGAAGCTTTGGTTTTCGGTTCTGCTTCTCAAGTCTGCCTGTGGCTTGGGTTGTGCTTTCCGCTGTCTGTGTGTGATTGCTTCGCCTTATTTGACGGAAGGACTTGGATACCTCTGCATCCTTGTCGTACCGCCACTAAAGGCTCAATATATCAGGTACTATACCTATTTACCTATCCGAAGTATGCTTTTGATTATCATATCTGTGTTCCTGTGCATATCAGCTACTGATCTAGAGACTGATACATGATGCACAGAGTGCTCCAGAGTTGGGGTACGACATTTGCGTAAGAGCACATGGAATTTGCTAGTTCCTGCACACTTTTGTGGTCTTTCAGACTCGATCTGTTCCAACTATGAGCACAAAGTTGTGATGCCTGACTCATCTAGTTGAGTTCGAATGGAACATTAACTATTTGATCACCAGTGCCCTTTCCAATTATGCCCTTAAATGGATGCACTTTATTAGCCTCTTCCGTCGGCCAGGGAGAGGCAGCCCAGGAGCTCACCGTCCCGCGCGCTAGGCACCTGGAGATCCATTGAAGCTGCCTGAAGAAATGAAACAAGCAAGCCGGCTTCCTTGGCGCGCAGCTCGTCATCGACCACCGTCTTGCCATGCTGTACTGCCAGGACCCAACTGGCCCTCCGCCCCCACTTAACTCGCTCGCCATATACCTAGTTGACGACGACCTATAACCAGCCAACACACCAGATCCAGGCCGCAGGAAAATCGTAATGAACGGCTGCTAGGGGACCCAGGGCGTGGTCACTATTTCAAATATTGACCTCCTGACGTACGCATCCCCTGCTGCACTGCACTCCGTAGATCGCTGGAGCACTTGGTGCCGGGAGGTGCTCCCATGCTCTCCCCCATCATGGCCAGGCTCCCATGGCACCCCTGCTTTTCCCTGTGCCCCTGTGTTAGGAATCGAAGAGCTCGGCCTCCAACCATGGCACCCCCGCATTGCCCTGTGCCAGAAGGGTTAGGACGAAACCACAAACAAAGCAAACCTCGTGTTAGGACAACACACATCACCTTGTCCATGGTAAATTGTCAATGGTAACTCTTGAAACTAGACACTACGAATAGTCTCGTTGTCTACGTATTTTGTGAACATGACTACCAAAATGAGCAACGTAAATCCCTGATCGACAGGCCTCTGAGTTGTGGATCGCCTACCAAAAAGAGATTAAAAGATTTTGGTTGCAGAACAGTGTGTAGTCAGTGTAGAGTACTTCTCAACCTATCCTATCACATGTAGTTTGAGCACTGATCAGGCTCGATGCAGATAGCAGCTGGAGAGTTGCTCTGCATGAGTTCAAGCTGGAGACTAACCTATTCCCAATACCTCTGATGCCCACCATTAGGAATCGACGATCTAGCAAAGGATCAATAGTTCAGACTTCAAAAATTAGGTGCCCATAGTCTACTTCATGTAGAATATATAGCTATCTCTTGGCACTCCCACTGCTATCAATACCCAAACGCAGGGACAGGGCACCAGTGACATTCCAATTTATACACAATCTGCTCTTCATTATTCATTTTTTCCCCTTGTGCTGACTGGACACATGGTTTAATAACTACTTTTCTGTCGCTAAAAAGAGCCAACACACATGTCACTGGTAGTGTCATGAAGGGTTTATTGCTTTGGTTGGTGAGAAACATCACATGTAAACTGAAACCGTCACTCAACTAGCGCCGCATCAGTTCCCATTATGCTCATCACTTCAACTCACATGGGATTTTTAAAGATGGGGTTTTCATCATAAATTTATTGGATTAACTCATCTTCCAGAGCTCTCAGAAACCTGTTAGGAAGAGGATGAGTGGTTTGGACAATTTTGTAATGTTGTTGAAATTTGAATAAAAGTTTAATATTCAGATCTCAGTATCCTGGCTCTTTCCTGTTATATCCTTAACCATAGCAATTTATTAGCCACTTTTGCTGGTGATTATCTGAATCAGCTGGACGCATGAGTAGTACTGTTGAATCTCTAGCCTTCAATCACACAAATGGGACCTATACTTCATTTTCTCAAGGCTGTTTAATTGAAGTACAATACGCTGTGCTTCCTTATTGAAGCATCGCAAGTTGTGGCGTATGGAATCTAATCTTTCGTATGCAACAACAATTATTTCCTACGCAAATTTTCTAGTTCCTGCACACTTTTGTGGTCTTTTCAGACTCAGCTACAAATATGAGCACAAAGATGTGACGCCTGAATCAAGATGTTCAATCCAATCAATATATTTCTAAATCGGTATGACTGAAGGTTTACAGAATTTAATCAAAACGCCTGATCATCCACAAAACTACAAACCAAAATACCGTAAGTGTCAAACACCTTATGGTTTATGTTTAAACTGTAAAACATCACGGTGTTTGTAATTCGTAAACCATGGTATTTTAAACCTATGACAAAAAAAAACTATGGTTTAACGAAACTTTGTTTTTCAAAAATGCAATCAGTTCAACAATCAACATGTTTCAGCAACAGACCGCTAGTAATAGGTCATTCAAAGGTAGAGGGATGTTCCAGGGGAGTAAATTATACTTCACAATTCACTGAACATTGAATCATAATATAACCGTTGGGGAGCACCATATCTTAAACTATAAATTTGAGGGTTAATTTTCCATGGTAGACTTCATCGCAACCTGCAGCCAGCTACACACTCAAATTTCATCATGTACCTGAGTTGAAAGAAAAACATTGCATTTGTTCCAGAGTCTTATGTTGACATTCAATTCTTGTTTTTGGATATTAGTGTTTATTTTTATTCAGAATCCAACCAAACCAAGATGATGACTAGTATGTAGTCATGTGTCTAAAGTCTCTAGCAACCTAATCAGTTGTCCAGCAACATGCAGTAAACACACAAAGTAGAGCACAGCATCATCCCTGAACATGAAACAAACAAGAACTCATAGTTGAGACACTAGTAAGGTACTGCAATGCAGCCAAAGAGGCTACTAGAGGATCTGTGCTACAATTTTCCATTCCCCGTCATTCACTCCAACCCACCATCATGCTGCTTCACTCATCAAAGACATATGTGTAGACCTCTACGCGCGTAGCCCTTGTCATAGTACTGGTCGATGATGTATTGCTTGTACTCGAACGCCTCCCTGGATTTGCCTATTTTTCTGAGGCACTCGGTGCAGAGGTCCGCGGGCGCCAGGTGGAAGTCCTCGGGCAAGGGCACGCCCTTGGGCATTGCCATGTTGCGAGGGCGCAGCTCCAGCAGGTGCTCGATCGCCTCCGCCTCCACCCGTACTTTCTTTATCTTCCCACTTTTCTTCATCTTCAGGCCACTCAGGAGCTTCTTGTACAGGAGCACCAGATCCATTTCCTTGCGGAATTCTCTCTCAAAATCCTCGTGTCCTTTTGCATCTCGGAGGGCTGCTTCAACGACTCCTAAGGCTTGGGGCGTCGCGGTCGATCGAGCCGCCGGCATTGTCATACAACAGCCAGCGCAGTTCACTGTTCTTTTCTGAACATTGATCCATAATGTAACTGTAAGGGAGCACCATGTTCTAAGCTATGAATGTGAGCGTTAATGTGCTGTGGTAGATTTGATCGCAAAACTCAGCCAGCTGCTCACTCAAATTTGATTATGTGTCTGGCTTGAAAGAAACACATTTCATTTGGGCCAGGATCATATGTTGACATTCATTTCTTGTTCTTGGATATAGTGAAATTCTTTCTTGCTCTGATTTTTTTTTCCTTTTCATTCAAAATCCTACCACACTAAGCATAGTCTTATGATGACGGAGTCAGGTCTCCAATGTCTCTAGTGACCTGATCAGTTAATTCAAGAACAAGCAGTAAACATACTAATTAGAGTGTAGCATCATTTCTGAAACGGGGCAAACAAGAACTCATTGTCAGGTTTTGTAACAATCCGAACTTGTGTTCATCCCGTCCAGATTGAGGGAGGGTGTTAAATGTAGAATATATGTGTATTAATTAGAGATATGATAGCGGTACTTATCTTGCACGATAAGGCAGCTCTAAACATAAAGGACAAGTCATGAACTTTCCATACGAATTGTAAACAAACTGCTGTAATTGCTTTCCTATATAAGCATGCAGAGATGGGCCAGCGTGCACATTGCAAGCCAGATTAGCTTACAGTATCTACAAATGTCCTTGCTACAGGCTGGTTTCCGTGGCGCTATCTTCTCTCAAGTCTGCATTTTTTGGAACTCCATCATTCCCAATACCTCTCACACCCACCAATGGAGATAAAACGATCAAGCAAAGGATCCATAATTCCATACTCTATACATCAGGAAGTAGGGCTGGTTCCAAATTAAAAGGTACATATATATAAAACCATCTTGGAGCTCCAAATGGTCTCAATTATCAAATATTCTCAAAAACTGATCAGAGTGGGTACCTGTGACATCCCGTTTTATACACTTTGTACTCATAACTGATCAATTATTTTCCCTTTCACTGTGTTGGACGAGCACGTGGCTTAACTAGGCAAGGTAATTGAAGTGTCACCAAAGAAAGAGATCAGAGTGCACGTGATATTTAGAAATGTGCATGATGTGTTGCTATGGTGGGTAAAGAACATCAAATGGGAAAAAAAGCATCAGTATAATCATTGTGTTGCACATCCAAACCTTCTCAATGCTCACTTATCTACTTGCACACACCTAAAATAAATGAAAAGTGACAAATAGGTCCAGGAAATATACCAGATTAGATGGGAACGTACACTCACTTCATCGATGGTAAAATCTCAATTATGTCTGCAGCATCTGTTGTAGAAATTATTTCTATCCCTATTTTGGTTCGATCAGTATCTCCTATAGTTAGATGTTCCCAAATAATATCTTGTAATATTAGTATGCCCTTAGCTCGGCTGCCTACTTTACGATTTAGAAAACTAGGCTTGGGAGACACGAGGAATGGATATGTCACCGCACTGGATGGACGTTGTAAGCTAGTTTCAATTTTTGTCACCTGCATAAGCTCTAGAAAATTAATCACACATCCGTAAAACATGAGGTTCACAATCTGCAAATGGTTTTCTGGACATAACCTAACATGATGATTACAGGCTGGCCGGGTTTCATCATAGCACTAAGTCGAAACGATCGATACTAGTCCAACTTAATTTATTATTAGGGTACAACAGGAAGGTTTTTGGATCAGACACGAACAAACAAGTATTCCTATATAGATATAAGATTATTAAGCAAAACCTCCTTATTACCATCAAGCTAGGATCCCTGCCCTGCACTCCTGCCCATCCTCCAACCATCATGCTGCTTCACTCATCAAAGACATATGCATGGACTTCGGCATAACCCTTCTCAAAGTACTGGTCGATAATGTACTGCTCGTACTCGAACCCCTCCCTGGCTTTCTCTATGTTTCTGAGGCACTCGGCGCGGAGGTCCGCGGGCGCCAGGTGGAAGTCCTCGGGCAAGGGCACGTCCTTGGGCATGGCCATGTCGCGAGGGCGCACCTGCAGCAGGCGCTCGATCGCCTCCGCCTCCACCCGTACCTTCTTGATCTCCCCGCTTCTCTTCACCTTCGGGCCACTCAGGAGCTTCTTGTACAGGCGCACCCGATCCATTTCCTCGCGGAATTCTCTCTCGAAATCCTCGTCGCTTTGCATCTCGAAATCCGCCTCCTCATCGGCGTTGGCGCGCTCGATCGCGTCGTCCGGCGGCACCACCTCCTCGATCACCTTGATGGCGGAGCCACCGTCGTCGCCTGCAGGCACCTCGTATTCCCCGGAACCACCACCGGTCGACGGCGACCTCATCTCCTCCATTGCGGCGGCGGCGGCGCTCGTTGTGGAAGGGAAGGGAAGCTTTATAGGATTGCGAGGCCGATCTGTTGTTTCCCTGGATTGGACGTACGGTACGGGAGCCTCGCAACCATTTAAGCCAGTCGCGTTAATCTTCGTTACGTGACCCAGTCCAGCAGTCGTACGTAAACCGAGTTTGTATCTCAAACCAAACTTAGTACAAGTTAGTTTTTCCGAAATATAAATCTGTTGTTTCCTTGGAACTAATTGGATGGGAAAAGTGACGGACGGGAGGGAGCCTCGATACCAATTGTTTCGCTGCCCGATCGCTTTGTCAACAGGTCGCACGTACGGTGTGGCGTAAAACCTCGTTCTGTTGCCCAATCGTATACGTAAAACCGGCTTCGTATCCCAAACGCACTCTATATCCACATGCGTGTATGTTTTTTTTAATCTTCGTTTCGTGCCGCACTTGCTGACTACAGCAAACCGTGCCGAGCCCAGCCTATACGGGACGGCGAATCGGCGATCGGGCCAGCCCTTGTCCTCCACGGCGCCCCCGAACATCAAAGCAGGAAAATTCTGCTGTTGGGGGCAGGGAAATGGTTCCTGGCTCAAAAACACCGCGTGTTCTTCTGGCCAATCCAGAAGCCCATCTTGCACAGTCCAAGAGGCTTGCAGAGGCTGCCTTGGAGCACTACAACAAAAGGAAGAAGGTCTGCAAAAAAATTTCTCCCCTTTCTCTAGAAAATTGTCTTGTCCATTTTGGATTTGTATATTGCATTAATTGTCATGACCTTTCTTAATGTCTTGTGCCAGATAAAATTTGATCTCGTTGATGTCAAGCCTTGTATCAGTGTGCCTGAGCCACGATGTTGCTACACACACATTAACTTCACCGCAAAGTCCAGCAAGGAAGGTTCGCAGGAAAAACTTTTCTTTGCGGAGCTTTACCACTGTGGCGTAAGGCGGGATATTAACTTAACCGCAAGGTCCAGGAAGGAGAGTTCAAAGGAACAACGTTCCTACACTGCCAGAAGGGGTTCATCAAGGGGCTTATTTGTGACTTGCTGTGAGCCGTTGGGTCCAGATTCTACAGGTTAGTATTCTTGCTTATCAGTTTGAGTTAAATGTACAAGTGTAAAGAATGAACATGGATGCAATTCTGAATCTTTTATGAGAGATTAAATGTGCTGTGTTTTTAGCTTTTAGCGTAAGCTTTCTGGTGGATGTTTATGCCTCTCTAGTTTTTGGAGGCTGGCTATCTTCTTCTTTTTTTCTTTTTTTCTTTTTTTGAGACGGGGAGGCTGGCTATCTGGTGTCTTGTCCAAGCACATATTTTTGTAGGAAACATGATATTAGTCTCAACTGACTCATGTTAGGAAGACTTCATGTTTTTCTTGTGAGGATAGTGATCTGGATGCATTGATATTTAGTGTGTGATATTGGTTGCAGGTCGCTTTTCATAATGTGAGTAATAGGCTTTTGTGTTGTCGTAGGTCACGTTTACAATATTGGTTGTAGGTCGCAGTGTAACATTAGATTGTTACACGAATTACTGCACTTGATATATATATGTTAAAATAACAAATATGTATAGAATCTTCGCATGCTTTTTGTTCTTGTAATGTATCCTCAAAGTAATTTTTCATACGTTTGATGGTGCTATTTATGATGCTTTTTCTTTGAGGATTATGAATTGTTTGATAGGACTGCTTCATGACAGCTTGCATGCTATGGTAAGTTGTGACAAAAGCTCCACGCTGTCGCAAATAATTCACATAATCTGAATGTCAGATGTGAAACGTAAACTTGCCTGCCTTTTTCTGAGATAAACTGAACTATTGAGAGTAATCCATTATGTATGTGTTTTTGTCCCTCCCTGTCAATGTATTGAACAAGCTGCTGTTCCTTCGCTGCAGTTGGACAGAAGTTTCTCAAGCCTGATGGTACCTCAAGGGTGAGGAAGCATGCTGATTTTGCATACTGCTTTGCCTGTTCTGAGAGGACGTCTCATCCAAAGGGTGAAAAGTATATTGCTGGGCATTGCAACATTCCTTCCATTTACAATTGTGTCCGCTAGTTGGCATCTGTGTTCTAGTCGGAAATTAGCGCTTCAAACTTTGCCTGAAAATATTTCATTTCTATTGCTCGTTGTAAAATTGTACCGCCAACTCCTCACACGTGTTGGATTGGTCAGTGCCGATCCTTGTCGTACCATTAATTGTCCAGCGGCTGAGGCGTCTCGCCAAAGTTTGGTCAGGTACTCAAAGTGTTTTCCTGCATATAACACTGACATGTTGCTCGCTATAAGCTAAGATTTAACAGTATTCCATTCGCAAAAAAAAAAAAGATTTAACAGTATGCACGTACGCACGAGGTATGATATACCTCAAGGGGTTATTGCCAGCCATCATCACCGACGTATGCAATGGCGGTCATCCTATCTGGCAACTATAGGAAGGACTCCAGTGATCAGCTGGCCATTCATGGCACATCCGCACATTTGGCCATTCCCCTTCACCTCCTTGACCGGTCGATGCCATTTTGTGGCCTTGAAAACTGAAGTTTGTAGCACGGACGATGCTGAGGTCCTATTCACAGGGTGATTTCTCTTTTTTGTTTCTCTTTGCACAAGTTTCTGTTGCATCTCAAATTTTGCATGATCTATCTATCTATATTTTTGTTGCAATTTTAGATACATATTTGAAGGTGTTATTTAAGTTGGTAACACGGTAACACCTAACGGCATGGTAACACTTGAACTTTTCCCGAGGTCCCGTTTCAACATGGTGTTGCACGATTCAATGAGTGGTGTCGTCACCCGATTGAACGGGGTTGTTCGGCAGATATTTGAATCGTAGGAGCAACGTGATTAGCGAGACCAATCTAAGAGCACGCAGAGGGTTTATACTGGTTCAGGCCTCCCGAAGGATAAAAACCCTACGTCCAGTGCGATCTTGTATAATGTGGCAACCTTTGCGTTAGGGTTTCGCAGGGTGCCCGATAGATTTCCCTATAGGGGTTACATGAATATTTATAGGCCGGTTACCGCCTACTAGAGTCCTTTCTAAACTACAATGTTCCTTCTCTGAATCTATCAAGGAGATCGTAACCTTTCCGTAAACCATGTCGTGCAAGACAAGTCTTCGGAAAAATCTTAAAATAGGGTTCGGAATATCTGGAAACTAGGGCTACGACATAAGCCCCCTGAACATGTCACTTGGCATCCTCATTCTCAGATGAGAACATGACGAGGGATATGTTCTGCCGTCAACCTAGGATCCAGACATACCGAACTGTCTTCACTAGTTAACCACCATCTTCAAAAAATAAGAGCTTCGGAACAAGTATCTTCGGAATGAATATCTTCGGAATTCCGAACACCAAATCTCAATCCATCTTCTCTTGCTCTCTCTGACAAATCTTCCAACAATTAAAAAGGATCTCGACTTGACAAGTCAAAATTTGTCTTTATTATCTGACCAATCTGATGAAATCTTCAGCGATGCGTCACCTCGTCTTCCTGTATCCTTGGAAACTTGCAAAATAATAATTATCTCACTTGACTTTTCGAGCAACTGAAACGCCGCTCCTCAAGGCTATAAATTCGGAGGTTTCGGTTGCTCCAAACATCATCCTCTCCACCAAGTTCACCATGGGGCGCAAGAGATGCGTCAACCCTAGGTTTTCCCGGTGGCTCAACACCAGTTTCACCGACGCATCTGGTTCTTCTTCTTCTGCTCCCTCTCACGAGAGCCCAGCGACTAGCCCTCCTGAGCTTGCTAATCCATCAGCCCCTCCTCCTCCTCCTCCAACAGAGGCGGTGGATTACGGGCTTCCTCCTCCAAGCCCTCCCCCAAATCCAGCCGATATTATCGATTTGGAGGAAGACATCGACGATGAAGAGTACGTAAGGCGTCTTCATGTGGCCTTGAACAAGGGGTCACGCGACATCCCTGCCGACGCCGACATCGTCTCCATCAACGACTCCAGCGACGACGATTCTGGTGGCGGTGACTCCATGGACATGGATGCTCCTGCGGATCCCAGCCCTGCAGGTTCTCCAGCTCTCGCTATTCCTACGAACGTTGGTTCGGTTCTGCCTTCTACCGGGGTTGCAAACCCGGTCCTTGACTCTAACATGGGGGGCACCCATATCTCTTCTCGAGTGTCCCTCATCAACAGCGCAAGCAGTGGGGACACAGAGAACACTTCCTCCGATGTCGTCGGAGCCCCTTCTGAGGACGCTGATGAGCGGCGGAACTAGGGATATGAGATATCCCCGTGCTGCTCACACCTGAGCTCAGCATCTCCCTCATCCTTGTCTTCCATCTTTCTGTTAGGGTCGGGTGCTTCCCAAAGCTTCAGATGTAACTTAGATCTTGTAATAGGGCCTTCGGATTAATGAATAAAAAGCTGCCTTCAATCCCAAGTATATATGTATGTTCAGTCTCATCTTCATGTTTTTGCAATGATGTATATCTTCTGAGAATGTCTCTTCTTTAAATAAGTCCTTCGGGAAAGAACCTCTTCACAATATAACCACAATAATGAAATAATCCCTTCGGAGAATACCTTCTTCGGAAAACACTGCTTCAACAACCAACTCTCTTCGGAGAACAACTCCCTTCGGAGAATAGACCCCTTCAGGAAATAACTCTCTTCGGAGAATAACAATCTTTGGAGAGTAGCAATCTTCAAAGAATGGTATAATTTCCGGCGGCAATAATTTTACGCACACTCAACGGAAATATTCCCAAACTTGCTATAACAAATCCCTCAAATCTGGGCAACAAAATCCGAATAACTTTTAAATTAACGGGAATATCGCGCAGAATTACACTGGCGAGCGCATTTGCCGGGCAGGGTTGCCTTTTCTGAGAAGCCAAACAGTCGCGAGAGCCCATAAAACCCAATCGCCACAGTTGTCTTCCCCATTCCGCATCATCCTTGCTGTTGCTTAAACCCTAGCTCCACTTCCTCCGCGCGCAAACCCTAGATCAATCCTCATGGCCTCCAACTCACCCAATAGGGTCGTTGTCGCCGCTGAGTAAAATCCTGAGCATCAAGATGACGCCACCAGCTCCAATGGCTCCCCCACCAAAGCCCAGCAGATGATGGACGCCGGTAAAATTCCGGAATCCATCGACTACTGGAAGCCCGGGGAAATTGATGAAAACTACATCCTGGAGCTGCGGAAGATCGGATGGATCTCCGATTTCGTCATCACCAAGGAGAACAAAGGCGACATGTGCTTCAGCTTCGACACTACCGAAATCCCGGTATTCGAATCTCACATGATCTGTGGCTTCAATCTTCCGCCTTCCAAATTTCGTGAGCGTGTCTGCAAGTTCTACAAGATAGAACTTATTCATCTGAAACCTCAAACTGTTTCTTTGTTGAGTCTTTTCTCCACTCTCTATGAATGTTGGCTGGGTACTGCTCCTTCTTTGGACTTGTGGCGGGTTTATCATGAACCTTGCTACTATTCTTCTGGGTTAGTGGGTTGTGTGTCCTTCAATCGCCGAAGGAATATTGTTTATCCTCCCTTTGCTTACCGGCGATCTTGGAGCGGCTACTGGTGGAAGTACTTCCTCATGGATGACTCCGAGAGTTACGATATCAAGGGCAAAGGATTGTTGCCTTACCATCAAGGATGGATCAAAGCTGCACCAGTCAGGGACGAACGACTCAAGCGGATGGTCGCCAAGGTTACGGAGCTGGTCACCAATGGACTGAGGGGTGAACACATCGTGGAGGAGTATGTCCGTAGATGCTTCTTCCCCCGTCAACATCGGGAACCCTTAGCCATGTTTGGAGACGGGCCCCGAAATCCGAAGTGGCTTCCTTCCGAAGGTTAAAGTTTGATCCTTATTTTCGTCTTCATATCTTCACTTTAATAAATCATCTTTACTTATTACCTTCAATCTTCTTGTAGTCGACAAAATACCTGAAGAGGAGGTCAAGAGGCGCGTGTACACCATTCTTGAGTCTGATCTTCAGCCCAGACCCGAAGGCTTCCCAGAGCCATATAGCGCCACGAACCCAGCCACTGAGGTATATATCTTCATATTTACTCTATTATCTTGCCATGCGAATCACTTATCACTTCTTATGCTTCTAGGATATGTTCGGACCTGATCCTTCCGAAGGGGGTGCGGAAAGCACCATGGTGCTGGATAGAAGCAGCAGTGAGAAGGAGCCCAGCGAAGCTCAGAAGAAGAGCTTAGCTGAGGCATTTGCAGACGACATTCTCACTATCCCCGAAGGCCAGGTCAGAATTTATTCTTTCAATCTTCGTATCTTCAATTTTTCTTGACTTCACATAATTTTTTTCTTGCATTTATCTTCAGGAGCATGATGTAGACCATCAAAGTTTGGAGGAAAAGGTGGCAGCAGTAAAGGCCATATTGATATCCGATGCGCCTCCGAAGCCTTCTGCTCCGAAGCCCTCATCTCCCCCGAAGCCTCGGACTATTCGGAAACTTCGATCATCCAAGCCCAGCGCTTCGGGAGAAGTTACTGCACCACAGGTGCAGCCACCCCGTCCAAGAAAAAGGAGAGGCCGAACTCCGCTGCTTGCTCCCGTGCCTCCTCCAGCAGACTCTGTACCAGAAATTCCAGCTGTTCGAGGAACTGCTGACCCAGGCAATCAGGTATCTTTATCAATAGTGTTTGGTACCCTCTTCCATGGATTCTCGCGTATTTCTCAGATTCGTGCATCCCAGGGTCAAAGGAAACCTGGTGCCAAGAGGCTTCGGGTGTTAGCTGGAGGAGGTGATGATGTTGCTGCGACTTCAACTTCTGCCGTGATGATGCCAGCTGTTGAGCTTCCTTCGGGTCCTTCTCCAGGGCCCGTGATGATGATGTTTCAGCACCAAGGTTCGAGATCTTCGGCGGGAGAATGAACAACTGAAGCTCAAGATTTCTGAAGCAACCCCCAGCTCACTATTGGCAGAAAAGGAGGCCAAGATAACTGAATTAGAAGCAGCTCTGACTGGGGTTAATAAAGCTTTGACTGATCTCAAGACTGCCCATGCTTCAGAAGTAAAGAGCTTGCAGGACACCAACGCCACCTTGGCTACTTCAGTTGACAGTAAGTATCTTTGCACTAGTTCTTCATAGACATCTCTTGATCAAAAATCTATCTCTTATGTCTCTCCCTTTGTCAGCTTTGAAGGACGAATCTAAAGCCTTGAAAGAGAAACTGGAGCTTAAAGATAAGGATGTGCAACTTCTTCAGCAGCGAGTTTCAACCCTTGAAGCTGAGGAATGCAGACTGAAATCAGAGAAGGACGATGCTGTTGAAGTAGGGTATGCTCGGTGTATTTCTGGCAGCGCCCACACCATAGCCCTGTTTCAGCATCATATTCCAAACTTAGATCTCAGCCTCCTAGATCAAGGTTTCAAGTGTGATGCAACTCAGCGTGACGTCTTGATGAATCAAGCCCATGCTGTCGCTGATGCCTTCGTGACTTCCTTGAACCTGATCCCCGAAGCTGCTCCGGCTGAAGAAGAATCCGCTGAAGATGACGCGCCTGGTGATGACCAGGAATAATTTGGCTCTTATGTAAAGAGCTTGTAATAAACAATAGTCTTCTGTAATGATGGGGCGAAAGCCCAATTTTTGGAACAATGGGGCGAAGGCCCTTCTTTTAATTAATGCTTTAGTGATAATTAGGCAAAGTCCCGAACAATACTTTAATGCCTGTATGATCCCCCCTTGCTTTTCAGTACACAATTTTAAGTGTGTGCAGGAAAGTAGCAAATAGCAAGGCATGTAGATTGTTCTATTTTATACACATTTTAAGTGTTTTTGGGTCGAACGTGCGACCTGTTTGGGGAGATCCAGCTTATAAAACCAACATGGGGCTAAGGATCTCCCCCCAAACCTTTACACAAGGGGGCCATATAACTTATCAAACTACCATTGTGGCTAAGTCTTACGACACTTTGGTGCCTGAAAAGGCTGTTCGTATCGCACCAGTAAACCAAACGTGTGGCCAGGACAGCGACCAAACTTAGTAGACTAGCCGAAGGGCTTGGCCTTTGCGTCAGAAGGGACAACTTTGATAGGTCCGAAGGGACAGATTTCTCAGGTCCGAAGGGACAATCTTATTTCAGCTGAACATTGCACTTTAGTGATCTTATTTCAAAAATCTTTACACATAGAACCGACGTAACTGATCAGTATTCCAAGTTCCTGGCAATATGCCACCGTCGATTTCTGCTAAAACATATGCTCCTAAGCCAGCATCTTCAACCACTAAGAATGGACCTTCCCACGGAGAAGACAATTTATGTTTGTCTTTAGTGGTAATGTCCTTCTTGATGACCATATCTCCCACGCTTAGAGTTCTTCCAACCACTTTTCTCTGATACTGCTTCTTCAGCTTCTCTTGGTACTGCTTCACATGTTCTAATGCCGTATCACGCTCTTTTTCAAGCAATATCAGATCAACTTCTCGAGCATCAGGCTGTGCATCTTCATAAAAATTTGTCACGCGATGAGCCCCCAGGTCTATTTCAGGTGGCAACACTGCATTAGCACCATACACCAAATAAAATGGCGTATCTCTCGTCGCGCGGCTTGTTGATGTCCGGGCAGACCACAACACGGTTGGCAGTTCTTCAATCCAATTCTTTCCCTTAGCAGACAGCTTGTCGAATACTCGTGTCTTCATACCACTCATGATGATGCCATTGGCTCTCTCAACTGCTCCATTGGTCTGTGCATGTGCCACCGAAGAAGTGGGATGCATGATCCCGTGATTGCACCAAATCTTTCAAACTTACTGCCCACAAATTGCCTTCCATTGTCGGAGATTAACTTCTTCGGAACTCCGAACTTTATCACCACACTTCTCATGAACTTCACCGACGCCTCTTGAGTAATACGCGTCACCGCTTCCGCTTCAATACACTTTGTGAACGTGTCAATGGCCACGTATAAGAATTTGTATCCTCCTTTGGCCTTCGGAGTCTGCGATGTATCTCCCTTCTGGGCTTTGGCTTGAGGTTCCTCCGTCGGGGATTCATCCTTGAAGTGTCCAACTAACACGAGAGCATCAAGGTCGCACTTCACCGCCTCTGATTGGTCCGCATTAATGGTGATCACACCGTTCGGGCCAGGAATCTTCAGCTGGGCATGTGCGAAGTGTGCTGCCGCCATGAACTTGAACAGGAAAGGCCTGCCTAAGATGCAGTTGTAGGCAGAGTCAAAATCGGCTACTTCGAAGGTAAGAACCTCCGACCTTCTTTTCTCCTTGGGCCCCACAGACACCTCCAGATGAACTTTCCCTAGGGGTCGAGATGACACCCCAGGAACTATCCCATGAAACGATCCTTCAACCGGAGTAAGCATGGTGAGCGGCAGACCCATTCGCTGGAAGGTCTTCTTCATCAAGAGATTCAATCCACTCCCATTGTCAATCAGGGTCTTCACAATCTTGTTTCGATGCACAATGATCTTGGCAACGAACGGCAATTCAGGACCACTTATCAGACTCTTCGGGTGATCTTCAGTGCCTAAGGTGATCGGAGTATCCGACCATTCCAGCTTCTTGGAGCAAGGCTCAGCCATCAGCACCTCTCGCTGGATCTTCTTATACTGTGTTCGGGACGACTAGGCCGAACTCCCCCCGAAGATCATGTTGATCTCGGGGTACCTCTCTTCATCCTCTTCACGATCTTGCCTTTCAGCCCGATGTGGACCATTATTCCTGTGATTCCCCCGATCTTCATCATGGAGCTTGATCTTCCCTTCTGCCAGGTGTTTTCGTTCCATCTCCTTGTACTTGTAGCAGTCATCGAAGTCATGGGAGGTGCGCCTATGAATGGGGCACCACTTCTCACCTCCTTCGGGGCGGTCGTGATCACGACCCCGCTTTCGGGGAAAGCGTCCCTCTCCTCTTTCTTTCTGCTCAACGGCCATTACTTCACGATCATCTGCCTTCTTCTTCGGACCTTTACCCTTGCCATCATTGAGGCGTGCTCGGGCATCAGCCGCTTTAGCACAAGATTCTGCAATGTCGAAGAGCTTAGCGACCGTAGTCGGCTCCTTTTCGGCGATCGTTTCCACGGTCTTCACATCTAAGCATCCATCTCGATATGCTCCGATGACCTCCACGTCATGTATCTTCGGGATGGTGTTTCTCATCTGGCAGAAGCGCTTCATGTAGTCCCGAAGTGACTCGTCCGCCTTCTGTCTGATGTTCTTCAACTGGTCCACCGTGCCATGGCGAGTATAGGAGCCTTGGAAGTTTCCTTTGAAGATCTTCGTCAGCTCAACCCAAGAATCAAAGGAGTAGGGTGGCAAATTCATCAACCACGTCCGCGCAGCACCGGTTAGGACGGTGGGTAGATAACAGCACTTGACCCTTTCATCACCTCCGGCTGCATCGATCACCGTGGAGTAGATAGACAGGAACTCCCCGGGATCGGTGCTACCATCGTACTTCTCCACTATATTCGGCTTAAACTTCTCGGGCCATCGCACTGATCGGAGATAGGAACCAATGGCTTGGTAAGCAGGTGGCCCTGTTTCAGATGCTAGGCGAGGAGTGCTTGTGGACTCAGAATGCTGTCTTGGTGCTTGTGAAGGTCGTCCTCCCAGACGCTGGTGGACGGAGGGAGCCCCACGCTGTCGATTCAAGACATGGCGGGCATCAGATGGCGCCAGGGGTTGACCTTGTCGCCTTCGAGGATCAGAAGATGACGCATGCTCAGATGCAGCAGGCCTTTCATTGTTGACTGGTCCGAGCCTTCCCTGGAGATTGGTGACAGGAGCGGCTGGAGCTGCTACATTGTTCACGGGCGGCGTCATATTGATGCGACCCGCGATCTCGGCGACTTTGTTGTACCAATGGGGCCAAGGGAGAACCATCGGGAGCCAGCCGGTTCAGCGACTCCAGCGCTGTCTGATGCCGAATGGTATCAAACTCTGGACCAAGGTTGCGCGGCGTGACATCGGACGGAGCTCGAGATTGGGATCTGATAGATCTGATGGTGGGTGCGCTGCTGGAGGATGCCTCCGAAGCCCGCCCGGCCATGTATACTTGGCGAGAGGGATCGATGCCTTCATCTTCGGAATCTCCTCCAACTTCGGGGCAATCTTCACTGTCCCATAATTCATCATCACTGTTCGGGCTCCCGATCCCGAAGCCCGGAAAGTAACGTCCTTCCAGTATTGCCTGGACGACTTGCGTTTCTAGGGCAGAGCCAGAGATCGGATCCGAAGAGGATTCCGCCTCCGGTAGGGTTCCCGAAGGAGAGCTCCATACCCCTGTCGCAGCCCCCCAGAACGCATCCGCCGAGTTTATGAACCCGAACGGCATATGCGCTTCTGAAGACGTCGTCTCTTGCTTCTTCGGGGCGGCTCCATCGTTGAGGTTGATCGAAGCCACCAATTCCGCCAGAAGCGCCTCCTGCGCCTCTGGCGGGTTGACTTGCTGGAGATCTCCGTTCCCGTCGGCGACGAAGGTCAAAGATCCGAAGCGGAACTCGGCGCCGACAGGAAACTTCATGTTGTTCGCGGATCCCATCTGATGCTCTTGACGGAATCTCGACGCTGCCCCCCTACCTGGCGCGCCTCTGTCGTCACCCGATTGAACGGGGTTGTTCGGCAGATATTTGAATCGTGGGAGCAACGTGGTTAGCGAGATCAATCTAAGAATACGCAGAGGGTTTATACTGATTCAGGCCGCCTGAAGGATAAAAACCCTACGTCCAGTGCGATCTTGTATAATGTGGCAACCTTTGCGTTAGGGTTTCGCAGGGTGCCCGATAGATTTCCCCATAGGGATTACATGAATATTTATAGGCCGGTTACCGCCTACTAGAGTCCTTTCTAAACTACAATGTTCCTTCTCCGAATCTATCAAGGAGATCGTAACCTTTCCGTAAACCATGTCGTGTAAGACAAGTCTTCGAAAAAATCTTAAAATAGGGTTCGGAATACCTGGAAACTAGGGCTACGACAAGTGGTTTTTGTTGGAGCCCAGCACCCTCCCGGCTACTCTCTCTCTCTCTCTCAACCAACTACACAAACGCAAGGTAGAAGATGAAACAGCGGCTGGAGCACGCAAGAATTTTCCGGCGACGAACTCGCCTGTATCTTGGCCTTTTTTTTATTTCTCTGGACTCAGCATGGATCGGAGGAGTACATCACATTTTATAGACCCTGACGCACACCTAGAACTTTCCTTCTTGCGTACTGTTCGGTCTCGACATGCAGATTACGTCGCCGTATCCTAACCAAGACGCGCCATCCGCAGCAATCTTGCCTGACACGAGCTCCATCGACCATGACTCGGATCGTGACCGTAACACAATCCCGACTTGACCTTGTGCTGCAGCTAGCCTGCGCACACACAAACACACATGCGGCACACGCAACTCCTATGGCCATGTCAAATTTATCGTTAACAGTTTTATCTCCTTGTCAGCGTAGTGGATCTCGACATTCTTGCCGTTAACAACAGAACGGGTCATGTCTCTCACCTCATCGACTACAACACGGTCATCAACTTCCGATCCTGAGGCCTCCCATGCCTACGCTGCAACATCATGATACGGAGAATACAGTGTGGTATATAAGGAAAAATGGCTTCAGGGTGTACTAATACTGGCTATTGTTACTCGGCTGTTTCATGAAATATGTGGTATTTATAAACCAGATATTCTCATGTTCAACCATCCGTAAATATAGATTTTACTTGGAAAAAAAATAGCAGTGGGAATGCTTCTTTGGTTCAGTGCTCCCAACCAACTCAGTGATGAGATGTACTCAAATGCACAAATTCAGAATTATCATGTGCAGGATATTCTATAACACGGAAACAAAAAAAAAATCTTAATTAAGACGCAATGACGTTTACTACTAACTGTTTTGTAAAATATATTTAAAATTTGGGTTATATGAAATCAATCCATGAATACACATGCATATATAAATGATTCAAGTATTTCTTTACATACTGGATGATCCGGATTCCATTTTCTGTGCAGCTCAATTACTAAAGTTTCCATTGGATAGGTTCGCCACGAAGCAGACGTGCGGCCGACCTCCGCAGCTGCATCAATTCAACGCCTCACCATTCCCTGCTCGTCGGGTGGAGCTACTACCACAGCGCCATTGCACCTGGATCGCGGTGGCCAGATTAGATCCATGTTGATGTGCACCACGTATGGATTACGTGCAGCAAGCTTTTGTGGCCCGATCTTGTAACATCCCAAATTTCAAAGCAGTCAAAATGAATAAAAATCACTCAAAATTTAAATTTTTGTCTCGCTCTTACCTTGCCAAGAATTTTCAAAACAAAATACACTAAATAAACTCAAACCTAGTTAGAAGATGATATTTTTCAAATATTAAAACATGTGCTCAAGTGTTTGTTTCATTTAAAATTCACTAAAAGTTTGAACTTTTGAATTTACAACAAACTAAAATAATTATATGTTAAACTCTAGCAAATTCACCTTGAATTTAAAACCTTTGAATTTAAAACTGCACCAAAACTCATCACATGCATTCTTGAGTTCCTTGTTTTTATTTGAGAGTTTGTTTTATTTTGAGCTCGGTCAAATTTGAATTCCCCATTCAAATTTGAATTCATGTTAATCTTGAAAAGAATAAAACCTTTCCTTTCCCCAAACCATCTCGGGCCGAAACCCCCTTCTCCTTTCACCTCGGCCCAGCCTGCTTCCCCCTTCCCTCTTCCTTTTCTCCAGAATTGGTTATGGGCCGCTCCCCTTTCTCCCGGTCCAGCAGAAGCCCACCGAGGTCCAGCCCAGCCTGGCCCGGCTCCCCTTCTCTTCTCCCTCTCTCACCGAGAAGCGGGACCCACATGTCATTCCCCTCGTCTGGACAAAAGCCGGCCTCCCTCGACGGACCGACGGACAACGCCGTACGCACGCGCAGCCGTTCCTCCGCTCCCATTCGCCGTCGAACGCACGCGCGACCGCCCCTCCACTCCCATTCACCACAGTGCCTGCGCTCGGTCCCACGCACCGCGCCGCGTGCTGCACGGACGCCGCGCAACGCGGTCAACATTTACTCTGGCGAGCTCCCTTCGCCGCGAAGCTTCCTTCCTCTCCTCCGCCTATAAAACGGCCTTGAGTCCCTCCTCTCCTTGCTTCGCTAGCGCACAAGCTCTTGTCTTCCTTTCCCACTCCTTCCCGCTCAAGAGCTCTCCCCTTTTCTTCTCTCTCTTCACTCCGGCGACCTCCTCCGGCGTCCTTTCTCGCCATCGCAGAAGCGCGCCCCGTCTCCCTTCTTCCTCCTCGAGCTTCACCAAGCCGTCCGCCTCCTCCGCCTGTCCTCGGCCCGCACAGCCGTGGCCCAGGGAAGGAGATCGACGACGCCCTCAAACCGCTGCCACACGAGCTCGACGCCGGCGGCCTTCACGGCCTCGTCTCGGTTGCCTCGTGCACGCGCCCGCTTCGCCGCGTCGCCGCACACCTCCCCGACCTACACAAGCACGACGCGCCGCGCTCCGTCGCCCTCTTCGCCTCACGCCACCACCGGGCGCCGCCGCCGCGGCGCACCGCGCCCCTCTTCGTCGCCGACACGTCCCGACGTCCTCCCTCGGCGACGTCTTGTCGCTCCTCCCCGCCTTGACGCAGCACACCTCCTCGGCCTGCGGCGACTCGACGCGCTCCACTCCGTCGCCCTCGCCACCGAGTGCCACCGCCGAGCGCCGCGCCCAACCGCCGCCACGCGCGTCTCCACCTCCTCCGTCGACGACGGCACGACGCCAAGCCTCGCGGCGCCGCGCCGCACCTCCGGCACCCCTTCCTCGCCAAGTTCCGCCACCGGAGACCCTCCCGCGACGAGCGCTGCCGCCGCTCTCCGCCTCCCGCCGTCGCAGACGCGTCCCTATCGCTGCGCGTCGACGACGAGCCCCCGCGGTGAGCTCCTTGTCTCCTCCTCTCTCTCTCTCGGGCTTTGTCGCGTCGTGTTTGGCCCACCGGAGCGCCGGAACGGCCAACTCTGGCGAGCCCGGCAATGGCGCCGCCGCCCCCGTCGTTTCCGGCCATCGCACACCTCGCCGGACCAGCCCTAGCCGTCCAATCCTCATCCAACGGCCCAGATCGCGTACCCCTTCATTTGTGTAATCGGTCCACCGTGGACCTGTGGACCATGTCCCTTGCCCCGGTCCACGGAACCTGTGGGCTCGTCCACATGTTTCTCAGTAGAAAAATAATTCATAAATCCTAGAAAAATCCTAGACCCTGTACTTTTACATATAAACCCATGGACTTTTACTTAAATCTGTTTAGGTCCTATCTTTTTACAGAAATAACCTTATACTTCTCTGTAATTATCTTTTAGCCCTTGTCTTTTTGCACCGAGACCCTTAGACTTTCTGTAATTACAACTAGACCCCTAGAACCTTTCGGTTATTACAGGTATGCCCCTGTTCAGTTTTTGTAATTGCAAATGAGCCCTTAGAACCTTTAAATCATCATATCTTTTCAACCGTAACTCCGTTTTGGGCGATTCTTGCGCTCACGCGTTCGTAGCAATGCGTAGTACCCTTTGATGCTATTCTAGAAACCTCAAACATAGACCACCAGATCCTAATACCTTAAACTCCTCTCTCTCTTTGATGTATCCCTTATCGACCAATCATTCGATATCAACACCGCATGTCACCAATGCTAGTTTACCTTTTGGCGTTGAACTTATCCAATCTTGTTGTATCACTCTACCTCAGAACCTAGTAACCTCTTCTATCGCTCAATCATCTTAACCATAGCTCGACCTTATTGATTTATTATCCTATTTATATGTGGTATTTCATTGGAACTTATTGGATTTATTATTCATTGCTATTTTAATTGCTAGTTGATCTTAATCGATTGATTCTTGTATTTTAATTGTAACCATGCATCCATACCATGCATGATCACGTACACGTATCCCTGTATACGCTTAGCTCATGGCAGATAATTAGTAACTTAATTTAGTCTTAGTAATTAATTAATTTAGTAAGTAATAGCTAATCATCATTAGTTAATATCTTAATTTAAGTAAGTAATTAAAGTTACACACCTTGCACATATACACTTGTGCATTAAATCTCTATATAGGTTACAACCTATATAAAGAGTTAGTGTCGCAAGAGTATGAAGAACACATACACACACCGTCTCTACCTACACATACAAGCATGCACTTATCATGGTTTAGCATCCCTCATACACATCAAAAGCCCTAGTGCTCATGCATTACCCCTAATAGACCTTTTAATATAATAGAACCCTTTTAAAGTAAAACTTAATGCATCATGCATGATTTGTATCTTTTGTCTTTTTTCGGTGTTCTATCTGTTCTTATTGGAGTTAATTGGATCTTATTTGGTTCTCCTCGATCTTATTTTCTTTTGCGGTAGTTTGTTTATACGCTATTTTTTTATGCGCTAGTTTGCATGAGATTCGAGGAAGAGCCAGAAGAATCAAAGGAAGATCCAGAAGAATTCAAGCTTCAAGAACGAGCCGAAGAATCCATGCTGAAGTACAAGTTGGAAGATACAAGCTTCGAGGACAGACTTGAAGACATTGACCTTGACAGAAGAGCGTGAAGACTCGGAACTTGATCGAATATTAGGATAGCGCTTATCAGGCAAGCTCTACATCTCCTTGATCATGATTGAACCTACTGTTTTCGCAATGCACCTATAGAGCCTACTCTAGTTTATGCATTACTTGTTATTTTACTGCTTGTGTAGTTATGATCCTATTTGCTTATTGATATTGATGTCTGTTACTTAGGCGTTAATATCTGAATCCTTGTTTACCCTTGTTCACCTGTCACCTTGATAACCCTAGGATAGTTCCATCATTTCTTTGATGGCACTTTTACCTTGCTACTAGAATACTTAGGACGCACACACACACACACACACACACAAACACACACACACACACACACACACACACACAAACACAAACACAATTGGCTCCGTCTCAGTACACGAAATCATTCAGGAAATGATACAGGAAGAACCGGACAAAAATTTGTCTCAGATGCAAGTTTGCTCAATTTCCATATTGACCGAGTTTGCTCAATTTCCATAGCAAAGGTTTTATGTCGATCACGTTTTATATATGCTTCTTAGATGTCTAGCTTTGTCTGATTAGGGGACACACGGAACACATGTTTATGTGAGCGTGACGCCTCCTCCCCAAATCCGTTCCATAAAAAAACAAGTAATAATTCCTTCTAGACCATTGATTTGCCATCAAAAACATCGCTCTCCCTTCAGGGCACTTGTTCTTAAATACTTGACCTGGAAATGCCATTGCTGACCATTTCCTGCAACTCAAGCGTTACAAAAGACGATTTTACCCATGGTGTCCCCTTTCTCCTCTTCCTCTTGCCGATTACTGGTCGTCGGTGGACTACGGGAGATTCATGTCATCATTGGGCTCGATTCCAAAGGTCATGGTGGTCTGCTCCTACCCTGCGTTAGCTTACTAGCAGCCGATTGAAAGGAGCGGCCTTCTCTTTCGTCTTCATTCATCTATGGTACATGGAGCCGCAAATTCATTCTCGAGTTGATCTAGTTCCATATGCGGATGAACAATGCCATGCCCCGCATCGATTTGAAGGAGAATGTGAATGTCGACAGCTTTAATTACGATGGTCATCACACAATTGGATGATGATGGCTTTAAGTTGCGATGGTCACAAAATCAGATGATGCTCCGATATCGAGGCCAATATCTTGACATGGATGACACGGATAAGTGGTGAGGCTGCATTGCGCTCTTACGCACAAAATCCGTGTTGCCATGCAACCCATGTGTTTATGAATTGTGTGTGTGTGTGTGTGGGGGGGGGGGGGGGGGGCACGATGGATTGTACGATGAGAAACTCCATATATATAAGAACCAAATTAACATTCTGTTCTATTTAGAGCAGAGTAAGGAGAACACATGGCACATCGCCTGATTGGGTAGCAGGCCCTCTTCATCCGGGATCTCATCTAATTGATCGTCATCGCCTTCATGACGCTATGGATGTTATCAAATGATGTGCCGTCGGAGCAAGCAGCCTGCTCGACCGTGGCCGTCCACAATAATCATGCACGCTATGTCTAAATCATCTATATATTACGCATGCCAAGAAGAGTCCCCCACCAAACAAAAACAACACAACACAAAACACACACACACACACACACCACGCGCGGTGGGGGGCTCTGTCTCCGTATAGGAAATCATTCGGAAAATGATACAGGAAGAATTGGACGAAAAACTGGCTCCGATGCAAGTTTGCTAACTTTCCATATTGAAGAGTTTGCACAATGTCCATAGCAAAGGTTTATGTCGATCACATTTTTATATATGCTGATTAGGTGTCTACCTTGTCTGATTAGGGGACTCACATGACACATCTTCATGTAAGCGTGATGACTCCTCCCCAAATCCGTTCCCTCGTCTATTTGAAGGTGAATGTGAATGTCAACGGCTTTAATTGTGATGGTCAACACACAAAATGGATGATGCTCCAATATTGAGGCCCATAGCTTGACATAGACGACACGGATAAGTGGTAAGGTTAATCGGACGGTTTTGACTAGGGACGGCAATGGATGCCCATTACCCGTGACCCAATGGATTTTTCTCCTATTAGGAGGAGGATTTGGGTGAAAACTTGTATCCTGGGTCTATTAATGGGTGAAAAGACTCACCCATCGGGTGGGCCGGGTCAGGAGGCGGTTTAGCAGAACCTGAACCCGACACCCGTGGGGACCCGGTCCAAAATACACTGGCAATTTATTTTCCTTTAGGTCCAGCCCAATATATTTTACATGATATAAAACCCTCTCCACTTGATGTTAAGTCATGAATGTTGGTGGTGCTGAATTACTAAATATGCTTGTGCTGTTTTTCTATTTTGTCCTATTATGTTACTTTCTAAATTAATCTTGAATATACATATTTATTGCTATTATGATGCTGAAAATTTGAGATGGTTGGAGGATATGGGTACTCGATGGGTTTATTTTATCCGCCGGGTCTGGGTCTAGGTGGAAAACTCCACCCATGACATTACTTGGGTTATCCAGCGGATGAAGATTTCTCCTAAAGGATCAGGGTCTGAGGAGGGTAAACCCGATGGATTTCCACCCGTTGCCATCCCTAATTTTGACAGGGAGTGTAGGTCCCATTGCTCTTACGTACCGAATCTGACTAGCCATGTAACTCGTACGATGAGAAGCTCCATATATAGGAACCAAACATTCTGCTCTTTTATTGCCAAGGACTACATTATTAGAGTAGAACACAGCAGAGTGCGGCGGACACATGACATGTTGCCTGATTCGCTAGCAAGCCATCTTCGTCTGGGGTTTCTTCTAATTGATTGTTATCGCCTTCACAACGCTCTGGATGTGGTCGAACGACGTGCCGCCAGGGCGAGCGGCCTCCTCGGCCATGGCCTTCCACAATAATCATGCACACTATTTCTAAATCATCTTTAAAGAGCACCCCCCCCCCCCCTCTCCCTCCCTCCAACAACAAGAACAAAAAACACACACACACACACACACGGGAATAGACGTTCATAAATAGGAACCAAACATTCCGCTCTTTTATTTATTGTCAAAGGAACCGGGCTTGTCCCGGTTGGCTAGGTGATGGAGGTTGTGGGCATGCACCCCTAGCCACCCAAGTTCGAGCCCCCACAATCTAGAATTTGGGTGCCTATTTCTGGTTGTTTTCTTCTCCTTAATGAAAAGCCACCTAGCTCCTCCTAGGTTGGATCTCTTTTTTTTTATTTATTGTCAAGGACTACATTATTCAGAGCAGAGCACAGAGTGCGACGCACATATGGCACGTCGCCTGATTTGCTAGCAGGCTACTTCATCCGGTATCTCTTCTAGTTCATCGTCATCGCCTTGACGACACTCTGGATCTGGATGTTGTCGTAGGACGTGCCGCCGGGGCGAGCGGTGACGCCCCATACCTTGGCTGCGAGCTTGCTGTTGGTGTACTGGCCGGCGAAGCCCGGGCAGCAGACCAAGGGCACGCCGGCGGCGAGGCTCCGACTACACATCTGTTTCAGAACTTGGTACAGCCCAAAATGACCATGGTTGGCACAACGTCTGACGGTGTTTGAGGCGGAAAAACATAAACTTGTAACCGACTCAGTTTGGACTTGGGGATCCCCAACAGGCCGTATATGACGGACGCACTGTGCCCACGCGCACACACATTACGATCCGATCCAAGCAAGCAATCAAGAGAAGTTCCTCCATCATCAGGATTGAATCAGCCACTGCAGGTTCAGCCGCCGGCATGTCGTCCACGGTCCCTCGCCTCGACCAATGTCAACTGCCCCCACCGGTGGACCACCGCAGCGCCACCGGCGTGCGCGAGGGCCGCCGTCTGCCGGTGTCGTGTGTCCACGACGGCGGCGCCCTCCTCAGCGAGGATGATCTCAGAGAAGCCCTTCGCGACAGGATCTGCGGGCACTACCTGGCCGCCTTCAAGCTCCTCCCGGTCGCCGAGCACACCGGCCTGATCGCGTGCCTCGACAAGCCCGGCGGCGCCGGCGGGCTCTGCCTGGGCCTCCTGGAGCCCCGCTCCAACATCGTCGTCAACGCCTTGATCGACTACTATCGCCGCCGCAGAATGCGGCGACGCAAGCCAGCTGCCTGGGCCGACATCGGAGAGGACGTCAAGGCCGCCTTCGGCGAGAAGACGCTGTGGCTGTCCGTGAACGGCCTCGTGACCTTCCTCTCCTACTACTTCCGCTACCTCTCGTCACAACAGGCAATGAGGTACCTGTACCTCGCCGACGCCGACCTCGTGGTCGCCATGGGGCTCGTGGAGACGGACCTCGCCAACACCAGCGGCGGCAGCCGCGGCTACTTCACGTTCCACTCGCCCTCCTGCCGCGCAACAAGGACGTTCGACGCTCTGTACCTCGCCGCGAAGGACGCGCATCACCCGGACCCTTACCAGGTCGCCGTGCTCAGCCGCCGGCTTTTCGACGCGGCCCAGGCAGGCAGGTTCCAGCCACATCTGGGGAAGCACCCCGTCTCCGCCGACTCCCTTCCCGACCTCACTGCCTTCCTTCTGAGACGGAAAATCAGGCAGACCGACGACTACTACTACGACAAATTCTACGACGACGAGGTTGAGGAAGCGAGGCCGTCAATTACGGTGTACGACCTTCGCCGCCGCAAGGTCGGCACCGACCGGATCATGCTCTCGCCGCCACCGCCGCTCCTCCGCCAAGTACCCAAGCAGCACACTGCAGCGGAAGATCATCCCTGCGAGTACGAGGCAACACTTACCAAGATCCTCGTCGACACCATCCACTTTTGCTACATCCAGGCCTTCGCTCGCCTGTCTGACCCTGCCGTGTTCGGCGCCCTGCACATCCCCATCGTCAGGTCCGGCTTCGCCTTTCACTATCAGGATGCCCCTTCTTGCCGAGTGCCTGCGGCACTCGGCAAAGGTCAAAATACACTCGGCAAAACTTTTGCCGGGTGTAGCATTCAGGGAAGCGCACTCGGCGAGTCTATACACGGCGAAGACCCCCTTTGCCAAGTGTCTTTTTTCGGGCACTCGGCAAAAGCTTTGCCGAATGCCTTTAGTGGAGACACTCAGCAAAGCCTCAACGCTTTGCCGAGTGTCTTGGCAAAAGCACTCAGCAAAGCAAGGAGCCTTTGCCGAGTGTCTTGGCAATTACACTCGGCAAATCCTCCTTGCTTTGCCGAGTGTTGTTGCTTTTACACTCAGCAAAGCAATTTTCCCGATTAAGTTTTAATTGTTTTTTCACAAATTCCATTGACAAACACACAGGCAGTTCACATGTTCATGCTTCAACTAATAATTCAAAATGAGCCGAGCATTACTTCATCCAATAGAAATGTAATTCATTGTTACATCAAAAAATTCTATCATTACATAGAAGGTATATAACCTAAATTGAATGGGAACAACTCTGTTTTGAGCTGTCTAAAGGCATCAACATGCAATTTGTTTCCAGCTGTCTTGGACACATAATCGGCGTTCCAAACATGGCCGTAACTGTTACAAGCAACCCGTGTGTGCTATTGCTGCTCGAGATGTTGCAGCACAGATGCAACCAAATGCAACGAGCCGGTCACACAGATCAGGCCAGGAGCTGCACCGTCTGCTCCTCTGCTCTCCAGCAGCTGAGAGGCAACCTTGATCAGGCCACGCGAAAATGGCGCGTCCTGGCACCCGATCAGCATGCGTTTGCCGGAACTCGATGATGAACTAGCCAGGTTGCCGATGCACTCCGGAGTTTCCATGCCGCTGACTGTGCCGATGTCCATGTGATCGATGCCCTGGTCCTGGGCAGCAGCGATCCATAGCTCTTTCAGGGAGGAAGCTGGCATGGTACGAGAGTTTCCTCCTGCGATGCTCGCCTTGGTCAGTAACACAATATCGGCCAATGGACCTGCAGAAAATTCAGAAAACAGGACCGTGGTCTTTAATTCACAGACTTCTGCTTGGCCTCAAATTGTGCACAAGCATGTATGAATATTTTTTAATGTTCAGAAAGGGATAGGTCATACCAGAGAGAAGCTGTTCAGCAAATGCAAGATGCTCCTTGTCACTAGCCATTCCAACAACAACAGCTAAAGGCCCTTCAGGTTTCACAGTTTCTATAACATCTGACAAGGCCTTTGCAGATGCCTCAGTATGGGCTGGAAGATGTTCGCAACATCAGTGAACTGTAAAACATAACTCAAAGATGAAAACAGAGCAGATTGTAGCAGAAACCTCCATCAATAAGTACAGTGGAAGATCCATTGAGTCCAAGTACTGAAGCTTCCTCTTGCGTAAGAAATTGGCTTCTCCCAGGCAGTTGTGTCTCCTCTAAGCCAGCTTGGATTGAAGGCTCAGAAATATCCCATCCTTGACTTCCCAAAGCCATACAATAAAACAAGACCATTCAGTTCATGTGATAAAACAGCAAGCAGAAAAACGAACAAAGAATCAGAGACATATCAGCCAATATTCAGCAAAGTGAAGAATTGATATTTAGCGAACCGTGAAAGTTCACGTTGAGGTAATTTTGTTTAATGAAACTGGATGGAACGACCACAGACTGGTTTATGTATTGCTACCTAAATTACGGAGACAGAGAGCTGTGAAAGAAGCTGTAACAGCATTTTGACGCTGATGATCTCCCAGCAGCTGGAGTTTTACGTCATTCAATTCAATGGACTGAAAAGGGCAATTCACAGTAATCACTCGGGGGATTTGAGAAACAGAATGAAACATATCTGTTTCAGGTTTCAGATGAAAACAATGAGGTTCACAATGAAACTCACCAATGGCATACCATTCGAAATATTGATGCTAATGTCACAGCTTTGATAAGGTTCACCAATCAACATGCAATTTTTCTATTTTACAATGCATGCTCTATTTCCAATCATCTCTGCATTCTTGACAGTTAAAACTGAAACCTGATATGGATGCCATGAAACCTGATATGGATGTTAAAACTCACTAATGCAAGCATACATTTTCACCATGTTTGGTCAGACGAGGAGTAATCTCGATCGACTCCATCTTTTGGATATCAAGAAATAAAAATTCAGAGTAATTTTAGAGAGCAACTACATATTTTGGATTACTTGCTACTGCATATCAACCCAGGGCAGAGTTCCTTGCGCAGATGCTGCTTCTGCCGCTGCTCGCACTCTTGACGGGTGGAATTGTCTATAGTAGCAGAAAATAAATTGAGGAAATCATAGAGGAATTTCGTCGAACAGGGGGTGTGCACGTCGGGCGGTGGGGGACTGACCAGATCAGGCTTGTAGATGTTGTGGACGATTGAGGCGCCGGCGAGGAGGGAGACGACGATGACGACAGAAGACCAGGCGAGCGACGGAGTGGGCGGTGACCATGCAGGTGTACGTCGGCCTGGCGCAGGACCTGTTCCTCCTCCCGCGGCGGATCAACTGCCGGCTGCTCAAGAAGAGCTACTACGCCGGCCTCACGGCCGTGCGCCTGCCGCCGCACCTCGGGGAGTCGGGCAGCTGGGGGAGGGAGTCGGAGTTGCCGGGGCTCGCCGGCCTCGCGGGGGAGTCGGGGAGCCGGGGGAGGGCGCGGCGTCGCGACGCTGGACCGCGCGCGGCGGGCCGCGGCGTAGTCGAGGCAAGAAGGGGGCGCGGCCGGGGGAGGGGGCCGGGGGTGCGGCCGGGCCAGGGGCCGGTGGCGCGGCCGGAGGAGGGGCCGGGGGCCGGGGCCGCCGCCGTGTGCGCGGCCAGGGCCGCCGCCGGAGGCCGCGGCCAGGGGGCGAGGCTGGGAGGCGGGGCCGGGGGCGCGGCCGGGCCAGGGGCCGGTGGCGCGGCCGGAGGAGGGGCCGGGGGCTGGGGCCGCCACCGTGTGCGCGGCCGGGGGCGCCGCCGGGGGCCGCGGCAGGGGGGCGAGGCCGGGAGGCGGGGCCGGGGGACACGGCAGGGGGGCGGAGGCGGCGGCGTCAGCGGGTGGCGGGCGTTGGCGGCGGGCGGAGGTGCGAGGGTGGCGGCCGGAGGCGGCGGCGGGCGGAGGTGCGAGGGCGGCGGCGTGAGAGATGCGAGCGAGAGCGAGAGACGAGTGGGAGGGAAGAGAAGCAGAGCGCGACGCAGCTAGTGCTCAGATGCAGTACACACGGCAAAAGTTCTTTTCTGAGTGTCTACTTTTTCTAGGTGTTTTTTTTTTCACACTCGAAAAATAATCTACATTTGCCGAGTGCGCGCCCACGGAACACTCGACAAAAGGTACTTTTGCTGAGTGTATTTCAGGTACACTCAGCATATATTATTCATGACCGGCTTAAAAAAAATTAAAAAATATCAAACAAATTCAAAAAATCGTAACATTTTGACATGACACTTTTTAGATGATCTATTACCTATAAAAAATATGTTTCAACTCAAATTCAAATTCAAAAAATCACGTGACTACTTATCTTAGTGCTATACTCTAAACTATTTGTCACTTCCTCGGAGATTGTCCGTTTTGTAAACAACGTACGTGACAACTTGCGCGAAAGCTTATTTACTATTTATCACAACATCCCCGTGTGATATCATGACATCCTGACAAATCTAACGATTTTCTGATGTTATTTGTATTTTATAGATTTTTTAAAAAAAATTGGGCACACGTTCGTTTTCATATTTTATGAACAAAATGTGCGAAAATTCGTTTCATTTTCTGGATACCGCTTGACGTTGAACTCATTGACACGAATATCATTTTTTCATTCACTCGATTCGATTATACTAATCACTTCTAGTTCAATTTTAGTTTATCACTAAAAAATATAATTAAAGAAAATAAGTTACTAAATTTAGAAAACGGATCGTAAAATGTACCAAATTTCAACATAAAGTATAATAAGGTGTATTTAGGCATGGAAAAAATTTTGGTAACCAAAAGTTAAAAAAAAATATATATTTTGCTGAGTGGGCTGAGCGGACACTCGGCAAAAGTCCAAACGGCGTCACCCCCCTAACGCCGTTGCCTGGCTTAGGGAGGGGACAAGGACTTTTGCCGAGTGTCGACGTGCTGTGACACTCGGCAAAAGTCTTATTTGTCATGTGTTTTGCCTCTGCCGAGTGCCTGCCGTGGTGGGCACTCGACAAAGCCCTCTTTCGCCGAGTGTGGTACTTTTGCCGAGTGTTTTTTGTTTGACACTCGGCAAAACTAGCTTTTGCCGAGTGTCCGATAAAAAACACTCAGCAAATGTTCTGACACTCGGCAAAGCCCTCTGGACGACCCAGTCGACAACATCCTCCTCAACGCCATCTGGTTCAGAACCGCCTTCCCATCCCAGTCGCCCCCGGCACCCCCCAACCACAGCCTACCTCTGCGCGAGATTCGACACCCTGTCCCGCCACGACGCCGTGCTGCTGCTCCACAACGCTGCAGGCTGCAACCTCAAACGCGCGGACGAGCTGGCCCTCCTCGCTGGCCACCACCACGCCCCTTGCGACGACGACGATGACGACAGGCGGGCGGTGGCCGCCGTCCGGGCAGCGGTCGAGGCCACCGGCCACTCCGACGGGGAACAACTGGCAACATTCATCCACTCGCTGAACGACGCAGCCAAGGCACGCGTACTTACGCTTCTGCAGCAGCCACAGCCCCTCACCATTGCTGACCTCCATGACATTGCGACGGTGCTCGGCACGCAGTTCTCCTTCCCTCTCGAATATGACGAGTTTCTTCCGGATGAGAAGCCGGCCGACCATTTGCTGAGCATGAAACGTCAGATACTCGCGAAAAGAATGGCGGGAGATTTCGAGGGCGATCAACTGTGCATCATGACAAAACTGAACATGATGCTTGATTCAAATAAGAAAGAGGTAAATTCATCAAATCTGTTGCTTCATTACACATTTCTATATATAATATGCGAAGGACAAATCCTGCATTTTTTAACAAATTACTTGTGTATATGAAGCACACCACACTTATTATTAACTCTGCAGTTCCTCTGCGTGTGCATCTTTTTAATTAGGTCCTCTGCGTGTTTGGTGGAGAAAGTTCATGGTACGGAGAAGAAAGTCGGTTCTTCCATGTCAACTTTCTGGCTCGCGACGTGAATGAAGCTCATTGGAGCCTTTTCTTCGCGCAAATCTTGGACACAAGCCTTGAAGAACACGCTACTAAGTCGTTCTTCTCCCCGCTGCTACAGTCAGAAGCGTTAAATACCTCCATATCACGAATGGCAGGCACTGATGTGTCACCGATGGCCTTAAGTGCAGGTGAGTATTCGTCCCTTCATCACGTAGGAGTAGTCACCTACTGCTATGTTCATTTTAATGACGCATCTACAATTTAATTCAGGTCACTGTTTTTTTGTGCTCCCAACCATCGACTCCGGAAATTCAAAGAGTCTCCCACTTAGAGTAGGTCTCGATCTTGGTTCTGATTTATAAAGAACAATGGCCCCAAAGTAGGATGAGTTTCATTTTAAAAATGAGTAATGGCACATGAAAATGTTTCGCATTTGTATTAACACCTTTTTTTCTTGGAACTTGTATACCTTGTTTAAGCTGCATCGGTCATATTTTTTTAAAAGTTAATGGCCGGCCCTGTGCATCCATCACTCAAAATAAAACTGCATGCATGTGAAACATTCATTCAAAATACAGTGATTTCAAGGGTTGTTAACTGGATATTTGTAATATTTTATTAATTTCTTCTGGATGTATTAATTGGGAAAGTTGTATGGCTTACTTGTATATTATTTGCATGATATATGTAGGTCGTTGCCTCACGTGCGAGTGGACAATGGAAAGGATTTTTCACCCAAATTCTGAGAATTACATTGCAAGGAGTGATGAATGCTTCATTTATAAACTTGAAGTTTTGTGTGGTGATGCACTACGTGTTGATGAGACAGGTTTGAGGTCAGACTATATCTACTTCAACGATCGAAAGGATATCAGACTTATTCAGCAGCTAAATTCTATGGTGGATGAAGGGCTATTTCCTGAGCTTGAAGTAGCAAATTTTGAGTATTGAAGGATGTTAAGGCCAAATGGAATTCCATGTTCGTTAACCGAGATGTACTTTTCTTTATTCAAATTTTTGCATAAAAAATATTAAAAACTGGAGTTGATTATTAATTAGGTTCTCTTTCTTTCACGGGGATAGCAAAAGATTGATGCCGGAGACAGTTTTAGTCATGGTCTGTAAAGATTCAAGAGATAGTAATATGTGGGAGGAGGTACTTTGAGCAAACAAAGTCTTGTCTATTTTTCTCACTGTCAATTGTATTCTAACATTGAATTGAATGCTATATGACAGCCGTCACAATCTAGCCGGCAGCAGCAGCTACCAGAACCATCGCCTGATTGTGCTTACATCCAATCTAACCGACCCACTGCCAGGCCAGTGCCTGTATCTGCTGCTACAAGAGAATAAAGGCAAAGATGTCGAAGTGCAAGGTTTGCACAGCACGGGCGCGTGTGGGCGCAGTTGCGCAGGCATGGTACGCATGGCTAGTGTGGGCCCAGAGTGGTCACACAACATGGCATATGCGCTGGCACTGGACACACGGACGTGGCCAAGAGGGGACGTTCCTGGACTGGGGTTGACCGACGAGGACGTCGGTCTTCTAAGGGGGTGAGTATGTATCATCCTGGCATAGGGCTTAATAGGATTGATAGAATACTCATGTCAACAAGTTGCAACTTCTTTTCTGGAAGCTCAGCTCAAAAGAACTTCGAGGTTAAACGTGCTTGGCCTGGGGCAATTTCGGGATGGGTGACCGACCGGGAAGTCCTTCTTGGATGCTCATGAGTGAGGACAAAGTACGCAGAAAAGACATGTGTTGGTCTGTGAGGGAAGTCCTGATTCCTAGAAAGCTGCCAGGTGTGCGGGCCCGGCCTCGGGGAGGCGGGATGCTACAACTGCGAAGAAGGGTCAAGCAAACAAGTGATCAACAGCCTACTGAAAGATCACTTATTATTTTCGGAATGATGGACAGTTGGATTTTTGTGCAGGGATGATCGATGGATTTTGTGCAGGATACAAAGATGCTTTTCGTGGGAACAAAGTTAATCTCATGCATGTTTGTAGCACTAATATTGTCTGGATTCTAATTTAAACTTGCCTGAATGCTAAGTTAAACGTAGTGGTGGCTTGATAATGCTATGTAAGTACTGTTCACTCGCAAGTTGTATGCCTGATTTGGTACTATTGCCAGTGCTATTGCTAAGTTAAACGTAGTGGTGGCTTGATAATGCTATGTAAATAGTGTTCACTCTGGCAAGTTGTATGCATGATTTGGTACTATTGCCAGGATGCTATTGCTAAGTTACCAGCAACTGAGTCACACTTATAGTGTCCCCAGAAGTAGAGACAATGTTGGCTCACTACAATATTTAAGAGTTAACATAAAAGTTCATATCAGACTCTAAGTTAATGACTGATCCCACGTGTCAGTAGCTAGCCCCTCGCTCTCTTTCCGCCACTGTGCTTGAGGAAGCTCACACCAAGCTGTCTCTTTCTTCAAATATGTGAAATGCATGAAGGTACCACCAAGCCGCCTCTTTCTTCAGACATGTGAAATCCATATTTGAAGCTCACACCAAGCTCTCTCTATTTTTTCCAAGATGAAACTTGGAGGACCTGATGCCTAACATGCCTACAACAAATATAAGATGAACTCCAAAACGCTAAGTTGAGTGGTTCATGGCTTCATGCATGGGGATTCATCAAAGATTACGAGAATTGGAATTACAGCGAACCAGGTATCAGATCTTATCATTTGTGGTCCTTAGAACGTTTGCAGGACTGGTACTTGACCGTTATGATATGAATAGTAAGAGTTCTTTCTACACTTGTAGATGCGTTAGGTATGTAGTAGTTAATTTTCTCCCATGTGAACTTTAGAGAGATTCGTTAGATTACCAACAGATAAAGGAATTGGACCTTAAAAGCTAATTTCCAAAAAAGTTCAACAAAACGTTGCGTTTAAGTCTACCTATGGTACTAGGAATCCTTCCACTCAACAGGCAACGATATATATATATATATATATATAGAGAGAGAGAGAGAGAGAGAGAGAGTAGCGAGAAGCCAGATGGAACTACCGTAGGCTCATACCGGGGGGTCGATTGAGTTTTAACTTGTCGCATATACTTATACTACACCATGGTAGAGAATTAGCAACTATAGTGAGTCAGTAAAGATAGACAATTAGCGACAGACTATAGGTCGGTAAAAGTTATCGACCAACCATGAGTCGGTGATTCTATATTTATCAAGCGACAATGTGTCGGTAAAAATCTTGATATATAGCGTTAGAGTATGGGCACACTCAGCAGTACAACACATGCACAAATAAATGCCTCTGCATCTTGAAGATGTATTAGGGAACAAGATTTGCCTAGCTACAAGAATTCAAGTAGCTGGGCACTTGCTTCCTACAAGTAAACCTACCGTGTAATTAATATAAGCTTTTTGGTGGCACTACTGATACATTTTAATTAGAGAACTTTTACACAATACACCCAAATAGGTGCACGCCGTCTATTTTACGCATCCAATGATTCAGAACATCATCAAGATACATGTTGATCAACCAGTATTATGGTATTATGGTGAGGCATAATGGGTATCGTATAGGTATTACTGAAAAAATTACCTAAACTAGCTAGAGACATATTATGGTATTACATATTTAAATGGACGGTCAGATTTCATCCATGATACCTTTTAATTATCCATATATGTTCCACAAATGTATAGTACACAACACAACAATCACCCCCAAATAATTCCATGGTACGGTTGCAGACCTGCAGTGCTCGGTTGGCGCGCGCGGAGGACGAAGCTAAGGTAGCATGGTTCACCACGCATAAAGAAGGTGCCCAAAATAGAGAGTTGGATGTACAAGTTTTTGACGAAAACCGGCTAAACAAGAGGTATAAACTCTCAAAACAGAGGAGAGCCGTTCCCAATCATCCTTGTAATCTGTAATATCACTTTCACTCCGTACTGACAGCTCGTGCAAACGTACGGAGCCAGCATCGATCCCTTCGCTGATGTCGACGACCGTTTCGGTGTCACGTGCGGCAGCAGCAGCTGGCCCCACAGGACCGTGGCCACAGGCGGCTCGCCGAGCGCGTTGGTCCTGCATGCCGCAAAAGTACAGTAGCGCTTAGCGGCCTTGGACAGAGGTGGCCACGACGGCCTTCCTCCGCACCCGACTTCCGTCGCGTCGGGAAATATTGACCACCGCCGGCGTTGCCCTGAGCGAGGCAGGAGCGCTCGGTGTTACGCAGTGACTCGCCGCACCGCCCGTACGTCGTACCCCGAAGAGTGGCCGAGCGCAGCTTCGTCGACCTCCTCGACTATGTGGAGGCCTCTGCGACGTCGCCATGCCACGCTGCACGAGGCGCCCGCGTCCAATGCAAGCACTCACTTTTGGCTCCCGAGCGTCAGGCCGTTGGCTCTCGCCGCGGCACGGCGACGTCGCAGAGGCGCTTGACGAATCCTGGTCGCTTGGCGCGCCGGCCAGGCCGTTCCGGTGACCTGGAGGTCGCAATCGTGGGGCCATGCTCTGGTTGGCCGACGTCGCCGAGCGGGAGGATGCGCTAGGCTCGTGCCGCCTATCGTATCTCTGCGTTCCAATCACAAGTAGCTGAGCCACGCGCGGCAATCGTGTCCATCGACACGTACGTCCGTGGTCATGGGCGCGTAGCCGGTGGCAGCGCGACCGGGAGCGCCTTCCACATGTACGACAACAGTGCATGGACGCACGTCGCGCGCCGGGCCGTCGACGGAGCAGAGGAGGTCGACGAAGCTGTGCTCGGCTGCTCGTGTACTGTGTACACGACGGTGGGTGCAGCTGCATGCTGGTGCGACACGTTCCCGAGGGTTTCCTTCACCCTCCTCAATCATGTTACGTCTAAGCGTCTAGGATCGGAGTTGATCAGATACGTCTGACGTATAGCTAGGGTCAGTAACTAATACTTGACGCCAAATAAGACTGGCTAAACAAGAATTATAAACTCTCCTTGTTAACAGAGGAGAGGCATTCGTACTGACAGCTCGTGCACACTGATATATGACGATCGAGGGCCAATACACTCAAGCAAGGAATTACATCAAAACTATCTCAGGACTCTAGCGTGAGGGCGAAATTGCTATCTGGTTCGTGATAATCTCTGCTCCAATCTAGTTCCACTCACATGGCCACGCCGTCTTCCATACAAGATGAAAAGGAGGAACTGTATACTTCTTCTGCCCTGTGAAATGCATTGAGGTCCGATATAAACTTTGGCGGATCCTGATACCTAACATATATGCCTACAGAAATTACAAGATAAACTCCAAAATGCTAAGTTGACTGGTCCATGGATTCGTGCAAACTACATGCTGCATATATAATAGGGGGAGGTGCATGTACGTATAGGTAGGGCAGCGAGAGGAGAGCCTTGAGAAGAAAACAGATGGGACTACTACATCAAGAAGGCACGGGGGCTCACATATATATACCGGGTCGAGGCTTGCCTCACATATATACATACTCAGTCATGCAACTGAAACACAAATAAATGGCTCTGCATCTGGAAGACGCGTTAGTGCACAAGATTTTTTAGATGTCAAGTAGCTAGTACTTGCTTGCTTCGGCAAATGTACCATGTGGAGTCCAAGCTTTTTGTTGGCACTACTACTTCATTTTAATTATCTCTATTTGTTCCAATAGTTCTATGGCACGTTGCACGAATAAAGAAGGTGCCCAAAATAATGCAGAGTCGGATGATGCAGCGCCTGCCAGAGCACGACGGCCGGCGGCGAGCGTCATAGGTGAATAAGGAGAGCGTGACTCCATCGCCACGTCATGTCACGGCGTCGTACGTGGCGCATGCCGGAGGGCAGGCTGCGGCGGCGCCTCCAGCTTCGTGGCATGGGCGGCGACATAGTGAGCAGTGCACAGCACGAACTGCATCGGCGAGCTGCTGTCCGGCTAGCATGTCCTCCCAACGGGAATCGGCGTAGGTGTTGCGCATGCCGCAGCGTCGTCCGCACCATCAGGCCCCGAACGCACCGGCACGCCTCGGCGTCGCGGCCGTGCACGGCAAGTGACTCTGCTGGCATGGCAGACGGCGCACGAACAAGCCGGCCGCGAGGAGAAGGGGTGAGTAACAATGCCGTAAATGAAGCGCTGGCTGATGCTAAGACGTGGATGGAGACGTTCGGGAACGCGGCGGCGCCCTGGCAAGCCCATGCCGTGGCGCGGAGGACCGGAGGTGCCTCAGCTCGCGCAGCCCCAGGGGTGGTCGCTATTTGAAATAGTGACCGGGCGGACGGTATTCGAAATAGAGACCACCTCCCAAGTCCTTGAAATCCGCGCCGATCAGCCCCGTGCTTGCCAATGGAGACAGCAGCGCCGCCACCCGCCATGCGAGAGCAAGCGCTCCGCATCCACGGACGTACGTTCCTCCGTCCAGAAGCGACTCCGCTTTCGCCGGAGCCTCTCATCCTCGGGCGACTGCGTCCTCTGCTGTCTGGCCGGCGACGCCGCGGCGCTGACGCGACACGTTCCCCGAGCGTTTGCTTCGCCTCCGTCGCGCCGAACGTCGTTGCGCTCTACTCCGTCGAGGATGCCTCCTTCGCCAGATAAAGCCGGCCTCGCGCGCCCACGCCATTCGAGCTGGGTAACGACGCGGGCAACGTCACGCACGTGGCGGTGGATCAGGAATCCCGGTCGGCCTTGTCGATGACGATCGACGCTGGGCCGCATGGGGATGTTGCAGGGCACCACGTAGTACAGCCGGGCCGTTGGCGCTCCCAGCGTGGCGACACCACGCAGCAGATCGAGGAGGCCGACGAAGCTGTGCCCGTCCCGCACGAGTCATGCGCTGTACTTACGCGGAGTCGGTCGCAGTTTGTGTATTTGCCCTGCTAGTCCAGTTCCTAGTTTAGATAAGGCTATTAGCTGATTTGGAATTGAGTTTGAGCATTTTATAATATATAAGTGCCTGGTCATATAATGCCGTGCAAGTGAACAAACAAGCAACGAATTAGATCAAAACTATCTCATCAGGGCCTCCAGCGTGAGGGCGAGACTGGGTTCGTGCTAATCTCTGCCCCAACCTAGCTCAACCTCACATTCGAGTGCCATCCTCCATCAAGAGGATACGAGGAAGCACACTGTCGGATCCCATTTTTGAAATCCACGCGTTTACCGTACCAATCCCTGGATCAGTAGTTGGTACACAAAAACAAGGTGTTTCATTGCATATACACGAGTATATATTACATAACAAAAGGTACATATTATGGTCTTAAGTTACAAATCAGGCAGAGGCTAGCATACTAGCCGGAAAGCAATAAGCTTGAAAGGGAAACACACTATAAACACCACAGGCAAACTTGAGCAGACGTCGACCCTACTCATCATTATCGTCACCAACGTATTCTCCTTCTTCTTCTTCCACTGAAGGGATAGTAGCAAAAATGAGTACATAAGGTACTCAATAAGCCCTACTCTACTCAAAGGTATGTATACATGCATACTTGGTCTTATCAAGGAAAAGGTTAAATGGTTCATTTGCAGTAAAAACCTTTTATGCAAGGTTCAACAGTCAAGGAATATAGATAAAACCATAGAAGATTGATAGTCATATTTTAGTTGGTTGGCCCTGGGGAGAATGAATCAATCCCGCCAGTTCCCAAGTTTTAGGGCCTTCCGACCTCAATGGTCATAACGACCCGGCACACATGCCATCATTTCCAAAACACGGGCGTCTATACACCCACTCACACATAAAGGAATAAAGGTGGCTAATCAATGTGAACTCATAACATAGATGTGCCATGTGCCGTGGCAACGTCCAATCGATTGAATTTTACTATGCAGAGTTTGTACATCTTTCCCCATAGGCTATGCACTCTTGCGCGGAGAGTAACATAACGCCTTATCCATCTTCTCCGAGTAGCCCCACAAGCCCACCACGACGATTAGGAGCATCCATAATAACAATAAAGGTGAGCGACACCATTGACCAAGAGATGCGGGTATTCATGCCCGAGATTCACTTTCACTTTGCTCCTAATGACCGTTTGCTACTACCAGCCACCGGGTGAAACTTGCTTGCAGGAGTACCAAGAAGGTAGGAAAAGGTCCTGCCCATTCAGGTTCTATGGTTGTACGATAAATCATCATGCTTACAGTCACAAGAACCGGTCCTTATATGGCCGAGCAAGCACCAGATCCCACACTAAGGGTCAATCACACCATCACAAATCACTAGTGGCCTTGCTCGCAGTCCACCCATCCATCACCGTCACCATCATCATCAACACCCTAGCTTGTTGCTACTCCCACCCCATATATGAACACACACCACCAAACTCATTTTAACGCATTTCTAAAAGTAATTAAGTGAGTAAAGGTGTGGCAATGTGGAAACATTGTAAGGGGTCCTAGGCATACTAGTAGCAAGGTAATTACGCATCATTTAAATAAAAGCATTAAATGACAGCGCATCCTAGGGTTAACAAGGTAATGGTAAAACAAGGGTAAACAAGGATTTAGATATTAACGCCTAAGTAACAGACATCAATATCAATAAGCAGGTAGGACAATAGCTACTCAATCAGTAAAATAACAATCAATGCATAGTAAATTTTAGACGGCCACATAGGTGCGATGCGAAAACAATAGGATCAATCATGATCAAGGAATAGTAGAGCTTGCCTTCAAAGTCGGGGTCGGATTCCTCCTCGTATCCCTCGATCTCGGGGTCGTCTTCGTGCTCCTCGTGGTCGACACGTATTTATGTTACGTAAATACTAGCGCATAAATAAAATAAACCAAATGAAATGAAATAAAGATTTAAATAAGAACCAAATAAATTAAAATAGATAGATCAGAGGGGTTTTTGGAGAAACTAAGGGCAGAAATGGATTCTACAGGTCATTTCCTATTTTCTAGGATTTTTGGGGATTTTTCCTAAATAGGAAAAGGCTCGAAACATGTTTCTGTGTACACAAACCGTGTGGCGCTAGCATTTCCAGTTGTGCTGTGAGGCTGACAGCTGGGACCCGTTGGTCAGTGGCTCAAGGCTCACGGGTTCACGGTGGACCGGGCCCATGTGCGGTGCTTGTGCCTGTGGTCCACTGGACCGGGTGCATGCGCAGGCGCGGCAGGGGGGTGGCGCGGCGGCGCGCGTGAGGGCGCGGCGCGGCTCGCCGGAGAGCTCGCCGTCGGCGTCTGTGCGGCTCGGGGAAGGAAAAGGTGTTGCCGTGGGGGTAGCTGGCGATGTGGCGGAGCGGTGGGACATGACGTGCACGTGCGGCGATGACCGGTGCGGCGGTGGCGGCTCACCGGAGTTCGCACAGTGGCGGCGCGACGGTGGAAGTGCGCGAGCGATGCGGTTTAGCGTGCTCTGTGCGGTCCGTGTGATGCACGTCAAGCTGGTGAGTGAGCTCGGCGTGGTGGCGAGGCCAGACGCACCGGGACGGTGGCCGGTGACGTGCGGGAGCGGTGGCGCAGGGCGGCACTCAGTGCGCGCATGTCTGCGGCCCGGGGCTTGGCTGCGCGTGCAGCCGAGAGGGTAGATGAGGTCTAGGGCTACGCATAAGGGTAGGAAGGCGAAGGTGAGAGGGCTCGTCGGCGATGGATTTGGCGGCGGCCGGACTTGGGGAAAAAGGGGGAAAAGAGAAATTGGAGGGCTATGGAGGTCAATGCTCACCGTTGAGCTGTCGTGGGAGTGCGGTGAGGTGATACGAAGGTCTGGAGGGGTTTAAATAGGCTCGCGGTTAGCCGGAGAGGTGGGAAAGCGGCAATGGCGGCGAGGACGCGCGCGCGGGCGCGCGTGAAGATTAGCTCGGGGCTGCGGCATTGGAACCCGGGGCATGGCGCGGAGCTGAAGGCCGCGGAGGGCAGAGGAACTGCAGGAGCTTTAGCAGGCGGCGGCGAGATGCTTGCAGGGTTCAGACGGCGGCGACGCATGGCGGGTCAAGGGCGGCGAGGCGGTGCGGGTTGCGGGCGCGCAGCTTTGCAGGCTGCAGAGCAGGGCGCAGACGCGGGGTGAGGACTTCGCAGGCTCGTCGCGGCGTCGCGGAGCGCTTGGCGAGGGCAGCGCGGCAGCGCGTGGCACGGCGGTGAGCGGCAGCGCGACACGCGGCCACGGCGTGGCGCGAGGTGGACGACGACGCGCGTCGTCCACGCGGCTGGGCTGGGCCAGGCGGGCTGCGGCTGGGCCGGGGAGAGAACGGTGGCGCGCGGCCCAGCAGAGCGAGGAGATGGCGAGCGGGCCGGGGAAATACGGCCCAGGTGCGGGGAGAGGGAAGGAAAACGGTTTAAACATTTCCAAATTCGGTGAAAACCAAATGAAATTCAAATGAACTCCAAATCGTCTCAAATAAATTCGAGAAAATTCGTAAATTCAAATCTTAAATCTAGCAACCATGTTGACAAGTTCTCCTTTTATTTACTTTCCAAAATTCCCAATTTCTCTATATTGTTGAGCTTAGTAAGTTTGAACTTTTATTTTCAAAATTCTAAATGTGATCCTAAATTCTAGGAAATTTTCCAGGGGTGATTTTCAGTAATTGCATTGTTAAAAAATTGGGATGTGACACACACCGCGAGCTGTCTACTACTTCTCCTCTGTGAAATGCATTGAGGTTGACTGCCGATTTTTTTCCGAGATAAAATTTGGCGGATCCTGATACCTAACATGCCTACGTACAGCAAGTACAAGATGAACTGCATGCTGCATAATTGGGGAGGTACAGGTATATTAGCTAGAGGAGATCCTCGAGAAACCAGATGGCACAACTGCATCAAGAAGGAACGAGGGCTCACATATATATATATATATGCCGGATCGAGACAAGCTTTGCCTCATATATAGTTAAGGGGAACACTAAGTCATCTGCAACTCAAATACAAATAAATGGCTCCGCATCTTGAAGATGCGTTAGTGCACAATATTTGCTAGCTGTCAAGTAGCTGGTACTTGCTTCCTTCGGCAAAATTATGTACCATGTAGTACAAGATTTTTGTTGACACTACTACTTCATTCTAACTAGCCCTGTTCTTCCTTTGTTTGATCAAGCCACAAGCTGTATACGAAAAAAATTATTTTTCTTCCTTTGTTTCCATCAAGAACCGGTTCATGGTTCATCAGGTGACGAGCTGTATACGTGATTGTTTATATATTTATTTTTTCGATGCTTACTTACATTTGTAAAGCTGTTTAATCTCTATCAAGAACAAGTAAAAGTTGATATGACCTTCTACATCAGGCTCACCTACGTGTAATCAAGGTGACCGGCTGGTGGAATCTGTCGAGGTTTCCTTTCAAGCTAAACAGTGGAGCACTCCTTGAGATTGCCAAGTGCCAACATGATGAACTCAGAAATGTCAACATGAGTAGTTTCGTGCAGAGTACATATGTTGGTCATGTGTGAAGTTGGGAAGATCAGAGCCCAAAGGAACCAAATCCAAATGCATGGATCTACTGCATAACTGAGGGGCTCATTCCATGCACTGTAATAATGAGCTGCTGTTTACTTCTACTTCATGAAATGCAATGAGGTTGAATACCATATTTGTTCCCCATCCGACGATCTAGATTAGTTCTCCTCCAATCTTCAATACCACTAGCATTCTTGAGTATTATTAATAATACTAGTGTATTTAAGGTAAAAAAATGTTGGCGTGAAATCGATGATGACGGCAAAAGGCAAATCAGTGGAAGTGTAGGGCGGCAACATCATAGTTGGCTGCAGGGTGATATCATGTGAGCAGGGGGTGGCAATGAAGGGATTTAGAGGACAGCGACGCGATGGAAAGCAGACTGATAAAAACTAAAATGACTGTTACCCTTCATATATGACACCACTAGTATAATACTAATGGTATAGAGGAAGACAAGCTATGAGGAAGCCAAGCAATGATCAAGGAAAGATGTCTCCGTACATTGGCAACATCGTAAAAACATGCCCTCTTACCGTATGCATAAGCATGGAAGGCATCAGGACCTAGGTCAGTGTATCGCCTCCAAATCGTTAAGTTGATCTCAATTATGCATGGTTTATAGGATTCAATATCTTATCAAATTTAGGTGCAAAAGGACTGCAGGCTTTAGGTCTAGGTGCAATAGGCAACTAGGTTGCAAGTTCTTGTGGTCAAGACCCTTTGTGTGTGTTTTTATAAGTTACAACCTACAATGTGTCTCAACCCCTCACAGCTCGGTCCGGAGTGAGGTGGTGAAATATGTAAGGGACCGTTTTCTCTTCTCTTAATACAATGATACGCAGTTCTCCTGCGTATTCGAGAAAAAAAAAAAATGCCCGATCCTTGCATTGCATGTAGTCGCTGTGGCTTGCTGGGTTCAGCTTTCATGCCTACTGTTCAGCTGCCAGCGCGGACCTTGCAACAAGAGTTGTGGAGGCCTGTGTAAGTGGAAGACCACATCAACGTACATGAAAGTTTTACTATCGACGCAATAAATCATCAAGGTTTGGATAAGTTGAAGACCAGAACGTGCACACACAGTCCAACTGTAGACATTGCTGTCTGAAACATAAACAGAAGAAGCATCCGAAGTCCATCAAAGGGTAATACTAATACTGAGTACCTGATATACATGTGAAGCTGAACATTCTTACAAACAATTTCATATGTGTTGTTGTCCTCCGGCTGGGCAGGAATAGGAAAAGAAATATTTAGCAACATCTGAAGTTTTACTAATAAACGTAGTAGAACCTAAATATATAGGAGACACCTGGAGTCTGGAGATGACACGAGATCCGTCATCACAGCGCTCCATGTTAGAGCGCAGCAACACTTCACATTCCTGTACATTATTTCATTCCAGAACAACCTTCTGTGTGTAAAGATTTGCGGTCCTCTAAAGGAAACCTGCGTAAATTGACAATTCCAATAATTTGTTGCGTATTGAGGACAAACTACTTTCACATCCTTACCGCAATATGATCTCACATGACGAGGTCTTCAGAAAATATGCATACGTACACCAAAATGCTCATGACGAAAACTTAATTAGCTCAGCGATTTCATCGCGACCAGCACTCCAATTCAGAGGGGTACATGCATGAAAGACTGTAACTGCCTTGGCAGTTCTGAATGGTGGTCGGCATTTCAAATGCCGTGCAACCCCTGTCCTGGACAGGGATCGATAGAAGCGGCGCTGCGTTTTCCGGCCGCTGCTCGCGTCGTTGAGTTGATCAGATCTACCGTAGTGAGCTCAATAGCATCAAGCGGATCGTCATCTGCCGTCCAGGCTTAGTGAATAACTGAATATATATGACTGGCGATTAGTCAACTCGTGCGATCTGGACCGCTCGACACCGATCGAACGGCTGGCAGGACCCAGAGGTCTGTCGCTGTTTCAAATAGCGACCACCCTTGGTCCTCGCGAGGACGCCGCGCGCCCATGCTGCAGGCCATGTCGCCATGGCTCGCCGGACCGCCCCAACTTCCGAACAACTTCACCGGTGATCCTCGCAGTCCACATGGCCGCGAATTGCTCTAGTGGCTGGCGATCCTCGTCGTGCTTCCGCCTTTCCGGCACCGCCTCGCTCTGCCGTCGCTTGCCTCCGTTGGTTTAACGCTGCCGCACACGCCTGTAGGACCTCGCTCTTCTTGATCTGAGTGAAGCGGTCCAGATTACACGCATGTCGTCGCGTCAGGAGCGCGCCGCGGTGGCCGGACATGGTGCAGGACTTGCCGCCCGACGCGCGCGTTCCAGACTAGGCTCTGCTTTCTCTATTCATTCCTCACAGAGTTGCAGAGGCTTTTCCCCTCGTGAATATCCTCCACTTGCAACGGCCAATCAATCCACCGAAAATCGATCAAACACCACATACCAGCAGGTAGTTGCAATCTGCTAGCAACAACTGATTGACAAACTGGCATTCATCGTACCAGTTCACCGACCAGCCGTCAAGGTATTTGCGAATCCTCCACGGAAAATGTGTTTAAATATTTTGGCAGCAGACCGCCGATCGAGTACGGACCTTGTTACTAATTAACAAATATGTCTCGCCGTTCCCCCGTGCAAGAATGACATGATGGATGCAGTTTCAGCATCAGTATACAGCTGTATCGGAGATGATGGGTGTTCTGAATAAATGCTTCAGTAATTCAGTTCGCTGTTCTTACTGAAGGCTTTGGATGGTTATACATAATACATCTAAAATGGATGCAAAAGTAATTTCTTGGTACATATATCCAGCATTGTCTCTTGCGGAGCTACACTAACTCTACACTCAAGATCGTCCAAATGGCCAAGCAAGAGGCATTAGCTAAATGCACACTTAAAGTTGTTACGGACATGCTCAGTGACGACCATAGAATTGACTCTCAAAAGTTGCTACTGGATGGGAGTAGACAACTGTAGTACCCGTAATTTTGACCATGGCGACAAAACCTAAAATTTGAAATTTTAAAATTTTCAAACTTAAAACAACTAACTAGACTCAAATAGGGTTCGATTTAAAATTTTCTCGAAATAAAACCATGCATGAAACACTCATATGCATATTTGCCTCTCTCTTGCCTTTATTTTAATTGTTTGAGTGTGTGTTGAAACCTATTCCAAATTCAACTTCAAATCCCTTTGAAATTCATTCAAATTCCAAAACCAAAAATAGTTAAGCCTTTTCTGCTTAGTGGGCCGCTCCTTTCCCTTTTTCTGCGCGCGGCCCAGCTCCTTCCTTCTCCCGTTCGCGCGCCTGGGCCGACGTTCTCCCCCGCGCTCGCCACGGCCCAGCTGGCCCAGCCCGTTTCACCCCGCCGCTGTGCCGCTGACGAGTGGGACCCGCGCCTTCTTCCTCCGCGCGCGCGCGCCGCCCGACCGACCGGCGTGCCGGCCGGGGATTTGCTTCCCCGCCGCCGCATTTCCTCCACTGCCGCCCACGCGTCGCTCTCCCGCTCTCTCCCGCGTTTCTCTCGCCCGGACCCCTCTTCCTTCCTTCCCCCGGTCAAGCCGGCAACATCAAACCCTAGCCGCCCTCGCCATAACTCCGGCGAGCTCGAGCTCCGCGCCGCCGCGGCGTCAAAACCACGCGACCTCGCGACCGCAGCGCGCCCAGGGCCCCTTCTCCCTCAGCGCCGCGTGGCAGCACTCCAGCTTCGGCCCCTACCACCGCGTCGCGCGCACGCGAACGACGGTGGGAAATATCCCGGCGAGCTCGGGATATTTCCCGGCCGCTCCACCGCCTTCGCGCGGGTATAAAAGGACGCCACGGCCTCCCTTTCTCTCTGTTTGGCCCAAACGCACCCACACCATCACGCACCGAGCTCCATTTCTCTTTTCCCCCAACTCCGGCCACAACTCCGGTGACCCCGCGCCACGCCTCTCGCCAATCCCCCGCCTCTCCGAGCTCAAGGTGAGCTTCTCCACCTTCCACCGCACCTCTAGCACCTCTCCTTCATCCTCCGCGCGCACTCGAGCACAGCCCACACGTGCACCGCCGCTCCGGCCATCTTCCTCTTCACCTCCGGTCACCGTAGAGCCTTCCCCGGCCAACCCAAGCACGCGCACGTCATCACCACACGCGCGCGCACCCTCACTCCCTCACAAACACGCGCTCGCGCGCTCGCGCGCGCGTTTCACTTCGCTCACCGACGCGCCGCCGCGCTCCGGCCGCGTCGCGCCGTCGCTCCGGTCCCCGTCCTCGACACCGTCAAGCGCCTTCGGGTTCTCCGTCGCGCGTAGTTCCCAAATCCCTTCACCGCGTCCCAATCCGTCCACTGCAGCGCGCGACGGCGAGCTCTCCGACGAGCGCCGCCGCTTTTCCCTCCCCGCCGCCGTGCCGGCGCTGCCGGACCCGCGCGAAGTCACTGACTCGCGGGCCCGCGCGGCCCCGCGCGCCCCTCGGTCCACCGGACCGGCTCACGGTGGACCGCAGACACACTGCAGCCCGGTCCACACACACGTGGACCGAGCCCACAGCACAGTAAGCGCACGGGACCCCCGGTCCCAGCTGGCCCACATGTCAGCCGCACACACCGAGAATAAAACGCTGCGTGCACCCGAGAACCTACACAGAATTGAATTTCGAACACTTTCTCAATATCAGAAAAATCCCCAAAAATATCCAAAAAATCCCAAATTCATTTCTAACCATTTTCCAACCCTTGTGCACCACTGGAAAATTTGGGTGAAGATTATACTTGCATTAAGTTAATCTCCCCTAATTCCAATATAATCCTTTACATTCAAATATCAATATCTTTTCCGTTTTAAATCCAAATCAAATGATTCTTGCGCCAAAATTCATCTAAAATCACACTCTATCCAACCACACCAGAGCCATCCTCCTTGTGTCATTTTTGGTATTTTATTTCATTTTGTTCGATGATTGTTTAATTGTGTGAAGCGGTAGATTTAGTTTTTCTTTTATTTGTTCGTTAGATAACCAAGTCGACGAGGAGGAGTACGAGGACCCCGACTACGAGGAAGGATTAGAGGAAGAAGATTTTGGTGAAGGCAAGTCCTAACCACCTTGATCATATTGATCCTACGTTTACAAAATATCCCATTTAGAGCTTGTTTGCAAATAAATCTTGCATAGTCATTTAAAATGATTTTAAATGCTAGAGTAACCTAATATTGGTTAAGCCATGCCTTGACTATTGTTATCCTTAATCCTTGTTAGCCCTAGGTTCCAACATCATTAATCTTTAATGAATTGTTGGATAATATTGCCGCTTAGGTTTATCACACCGTGTTAATTAATAATATGCTTCACATGTTTTTGTGTGAAAATGTGTGTGTGACTTGGTGAAGTGTGTGTGAAATAAAAGGGGTGGGATTAGTAAGAAAACCCATAGTGGGGGTTATGTTTTTAGACGGGAGCAAGCGAGGTAGTCCTCAGTGGGGAGGCTATCTCTGGGACGCTATCCCTCATTGGAGGGAAGCTATTGAAGATGCTTGCTTCGGTCGTATAAGGACCGGTTCGTGTACCGTCTGGCCTAGCACACAGTGCAACCACGAGGCTCCTTTATGGGGGAGTTTGGAACCACACCCTACTAGTGATCGCCCGGTACCACCAGGAGGCAGAGTGCAATCGGAAGCCAGGAGAAGGTCTTGACGATATTGGCGTCGGATCCGGCAGGAGGAGTTGTTCGGCTTTGGCCCTGATTATTATTATTTATGAAGCCCCTGGTCGCGGAATTTCCGAGGTGGTACCGTGGTGACACTAGGCAGGTACGGGACCATTAGCGTGTCTTACCAACCCACGACGGTGGGAAGGTCTGGCACCCCTCGTGGGGAAAGTGTACACCCTCTGCAGAGGATATCGAATCTATCCGGATAGCCGTGTTCCACGGTATTGGACAACGCGAAAGCCATGGCCGTCACATGATTAGACTTTGGCGTGAGTTCTCCTTGGCGTGTGTGTTTTCGGAAAAACACCGGTTTGGAGCCGTGTGCTGGTTGCCTGCCAGCGACTAAAATTTGGGAACTGGCGGGAAGGATTTATTCTCCCCCAGGGCCACAACCCCACTAAATCTCAATAACCTTGACTTAGAGCATTTGCAAAATTGTTTTGATTTTCAAAACAAACCCCTGCATCAAAAATTGGCTTTCCGGCCGATTGATAAAACCTTCAGCCTACACCTTGACAATACCCTTGCATGGGAGTCACCCTTGTGTAGGACTTGCTGAGTACCTTATGTACTCACCCCCCTATCTCTATCCCCTCTTCAGAGGAAGAACCAGAATACGACTTTCAGGGCGATGGCGAAGAAGATTAGGGTCGTCCAGCGCAAGGATGCCTGTGGAGTGGATCCGCTGCCGCCGTCCGTTGCGTAGAATAAAGTGTGGCGTTGCTGCTTCCCAGCAACGGCCGTCTTGATGTAATGTGTGGAGTTGTAAGGCCTCTGGCCGTTTCAAAGACCTTTAAGTAATATAAAGGCTTGTAATGATCTTCGGTAATAAATAAAAGGTATGTTCTCTGAATTTGCCAATCTGTGAGAATGGCCGTATCAGCGACTGATCCAGGGACTGATACGGTGTATTCAAGTACCTCATAAAATGGGGTATGACAGAGTGGTATCAGAGCCATACTTGCCCGTAGGATGACCCTTAGGATGGAAACGAGTGAGAGAGAGTAGTAATTTATACAAACTATTTGCGAAAATTCTACTTCCCTACTTGTGCTCCGTTTATAAAATCATTTTCTCTCGTACTCACCTTCCTTTCAAAATTTGTGTGTGTGTAGGTAGATGGAGGACCTTCGTGCCGAGCTTGCTCAGCTGGAGGAGCGTCGTGTCCAGACCGTTCGCTGCCTCGAGCAGGCCGCCGAGTGGTGGGACGAGGACGTCCGTCGACTTCGAGAGACCCAGGCACAGCTAGCGGAGACTCAGGCACAGCTTGCTGCGTCCCAGGAGGAGGTTGCGCGTCTGACCTCCCGACTTGAGTTTGTGAGGAGACTCTGGGAGGAGGACGCTCTGTACCTTATCAGAGAGGTGGACCGCTGCTACGTGAGGCTTCACGAGGTTGGAGCAGGACCCCGCCGCAGGATGACCCCGAGGATCGGAGGACCAGCACGTCACCTTCACTACGCTTGCCCGACGGACTCCGACCCCGACACTGAGCCGACTGGAGACTCCTGGACTTCTGGAGGTTCGGACCCGACTGGAGGCGACTCAGGGTTAGGTTCTGACAGCCAGGGACACACTGACTCAGAGGACACCCAGGACCTTATGGAGTGGGCCGACGAGTTAGAGGCAGCACTCCTGAGAGAGCAGTCCACTGAGGAGACTGGTTACGGAGTTGCCCCCACTGAGGAGTCAGTGGCGGAGAACTTCGTGGACCTTCCTGGAGACGACGACGAGGTGATGGGCGAGGAGCAGCCTGCCCAGACGGACGTGCCAGCAGAGCAGGAGCAGCCAGCACTGTACGACACCCCACCAGCACAGGAGCTGCCAGAGAGCCTTCCGACGCCGACTCCAGCGGACCCAGCGGACCCAGCACTGGAGGAGTACTACCGCCTGCTCAGCACGGACCAGCTTGTTCAGGACCCGTTCGACCTTCACGAGGAGTGGCTGCGAGACCAGGGTTACCTAGCTTGAGCAGCGCTAGTTAGTAGTAGCGCAGTCGTCTCGATAGTGTCTAGTTTCTAGTGCTAGGCGCTGTCTCGAGTAGTGTTGAGAGTCTGGAGTTAGGGTTGTCTCCAGTGGAGACTTGTGTGATGAGAGTCGTGGTCTAGAACTCCCCTTGTGGTGAGTCCTGTCGTAGTCTAGGTTTCGTCGAGTCCTTTCATGTATATAAATAAGAAAGGACTTTGGTATGTGTGATCGAACCTTGATATTATGAAATGCAGTGCTGTGTTGATGTATTGATGCTGGATCTTATTGTTTGTGTGCGCAAGATTGATGGAACGTCTTTCCATTGTCTTGTTTATTCTCCTCAACCTTCCAAATCGTTAGAGACGTTTTCTTATCTTTCCTTTTCTACGCCCCACCGGAACAGATGCCTCCCAAACGGTCAAACAGAATTGCACAACGCCAGCGTCGTGCACGTGGTGAACAAGAAGACGACCATGAGGAAGTCCAGAACCCTGGACGTGGTCGTAATCGTGGTGGAGGACAGCAGAACCGAGGCAGAGGACGTGGCAGAGGCAGAAACGAAGACATCTACGAGGATGCCCATGAAGAAGAGGAAGAACACGAAGAGGAAATGGTTCAGGGTGAACAAGAAGCTGAAGCCGAAGTAGGAGAGAATGAGGTTATTCCTCATATAGGAGGACAGCAGAACAGAGGTGGAGGACAACAGAACAGAGGTGGAGGACAGCAGAACAGAGGTAGAGGCAGAGGAAGAGGAAGAGGTGGTCATATACCACCACCCCCACCTGTCACAAACCTTGTGCAAGTCATGGATAATCAGACCCGCTTAATGGAGATAATTGCGCAAGGACTTTTGGATCGTGCTCCTGGACAGCAGAGCAAGATGTCGGAATTTATGAGGCTTAGACCCCCGACATTCGAGGGTGTTGAAGAGGACCCTCTAGCCGCCGATGATTGGCTGAGAGATCTCACTAAAAAGCTGCATTTGGTACATGCGGATGATAGAGAGAAAGTGCTGCTGGCATCTCACCAACTGAAAGGTGTAGCAAGTGAATGGTGGGATAATTATAGAGAAGGAGCAGAAAATGCGGATGCTATCACCTGGGAGGAATTCCAGGAAGAATTCCGGAGGTATCACATTCCGGAAGGAATCATCGAAATGAAGGCTGACGAGTTCCGCGCTCTGAAGCAAGGAGCGATGACGGTGACCCAATATATCAGAAAGTTCATGAAGTTGGCCCGTTACGCTCCAGAGGATGTTAACACGGATAGAAGAAGCAGGACCGCTTCAGGAAGGGACTCAGCCCTAGTTTGAGAATGCAGCTGGTTACCCACATTTACCCAGACTTCAATACGCTCATGAACCGCGCCATACTTTTGGAGGATGCTCGTTCTCACATCGAGCATGATCGGAAGCGCAAGTTCAATGCGCAGAAGTTTAAGCAAAATGAGAGGAACCAAAGACAGAGAGCTAATTTTCCTCCGAAGCCAAGGTTCCAACCAACAATGCAGTACAGGACCTCAGCATCCAACCAGCAGAGCTATGTACCCTCAAACCGCAATCAGAATTCCGGCAGTCAACAGAAGAGCAGTTCCAGTGTTGCTCAACCCAACATGGACAAAAGAACTTGCTTCTACTGCCGTGAGCCAGGCCACATGATTGCAAATTGTCCTTACAAGAACCAGAGCAATGCACCCACCCAGCCACATCAATCAAACAGCGTCAGAACCGCTGCATCAGGAGCTAGCCGTGGAGGACATCAATCTGCAGGACAGCAGCGTAGGAGCAATCAATCCTTTGGACGTGGAAGGGTCAACCATATTGATGCTCAGGAAGCAGAGGAAGCACCGGACGTCGTACTCGGTGAGTACCTCGTCAACTCAACACTTGCAACAGTATTGTTTGACTCTGGTGCATCACATTCATTCATTGCCTCAAAGTTTGTGGAAACACATGATGTGCCAACTGTTTTGCTAAAACAACCCCTAATAACCCGATCTCCTGGAGCGGAGATTAAGTGCATGTTGGGATGCCCACGGGTTAAAATCCTTTTAAGTGGGGTAGAGTTCCTAGCGAACTTAGTAGTCCTTCAGTCCTGTGGAATAGACGTTATCCTTGGAATGGACTGGTTGAGTAAACACAAGGGCAATATAGCCTGTGACACTCGGAGAGTTTCACTGGTAAATCACAAAGGGATTAAAGTGGAATGTGCACCGAGGAGGCCAAGAGACATGCCTATGGTGTGCAGCACAGAGGCTACACCCCTAGAAGAAGTGCCAGTAGTCTGCGAATATCCTGATGTATTCCCAGACGATCTGCCAGGCATGCCACCTGACCGAGACATAGAGTTCATAATAGACCTCATTCCTGGCACATCCCCGATAGCCAAGAGACCCTATCGGATGGCAGCCAATGAGTTGGCAGAGTTAAAGAAACAAATAGCAGAGTTGTTAGAAAAAGGATTTATCCGACCTAGCTCATCACCATGGGGATCACCCGTTCTGTTTGTAAAGAAGAAAGATGGAAGCCTCAGAATGTGCATAGATTATAGATCACTGAACGAGGTCACCATCAAGAACAAGTACCCACTGCCCAGGATCGATGATCTATTTGATCAATTGAAAGGAGCCAAGTATTTCTCTAAAATAGATCTGAGATCTGGATATTACCAACTCAAGATCAGAGAGGTAGACATTCTGAAGACAGCTTTTGTCACTAGATATGGACAGTATGAGTTCACAGTGATGCCATTTGGGCTCACGAATGCACCGGCCTATTTCATGAACTTAATGAATAAGGTCTTTATGGAAGAGCTAGATCGATTTGTCGTTGTCTTCATAGACGACATTCTGATCTACTCAAAGAGTGCCCAAGAGCACGAAGAGCATTTGAGAATAGTGTTGGAAAGGCTGAGAGCACACCAGCTGTATGCCAAATTCAGCAAGTGCGAATTTTGGCTAAATAGAGTAGCATTCCTTGGACATATCCTGACCGAAGAAGGAGTGTCAGTCGATCCATCCAAAGTCGAAGCAGTCACCAATTGGAAGCAACCAACCAATGTGACGGAAGTCAGAAGTTTCCTTGGTTTGGCAGGATACTACCGTAGATTCATCGAAGGATTTTCCAAGATAGCCAGGCCTATGACAGCCTTGACCCAGAAAGGCAAGGAATTTAAGTGGACAGAAGCTTGTGAGAGAAGTTTCCAGGAATTAAAGAAAAGGCTGACAACAGCCCCAGTGCTGACCTTGCCAGATATCCACCGGGACTTCGTCGTGTACTGCGACGCGTCTCGACAAGGATTGGGATGTGTTTTAATGCAAGATGGACGAGTGGTAGCCTATGCATCGAGGCAATTGAAGGCACATGAGCAAAACTACCCTACTCATGACTTGGAGTTAGCAGCCGTTGTTCATGCACTTAAGATTTGGAGACACTATTTGATTGGAAACAAGTGTGAGATATACACGGATCATAAAAGCCTAAAGTATATCTTCACACAGTCAGACTTAAACCTTCGGCAGCGAAGATGGCTAGAGTTGATTAAGGATTACAACTTGGAAATACACTATCACCCAGGCAAAGCCAATGTAGTGGCAGATGCATTAAGTCGCAAGGCACCACGACATCGTGTCAGAATATCTAAAAGGAGGCCTGAGTTACAAGCAGAGATGGAAAAACTAAACCTACACTTCGCCCAGCCAGGCCAGTTGAACATGCTATGTGTAGAACCAACACTGGAGAGCAAGATACGCACTGCTCAGGAGACAGACGAGGAAATCCTGGATCTCAAGAGAAAGACAGGAGAGGACAAAGCCCCTGGGTTTCGAGTGGATAACCAGGGAACCCTATGGTACAAAGATCGGATCTGCGTACCAAATGTGGGTGGCTATCGACACCTCATTCTGGATGAGGCACATAACTCTGCCTACTCCATCCACCCTGGATGTACCAAGATGTACTCGGATTTGAAGCAGAAATATTGGTGGATTGGCATGAAAAGAGACATTGCAGAGTTTGTAGCCAGATGTGACGTATGTCAGAGAGTAAAGGCAGAGCATCAGAGACCCGCAGGGTTACTACAACCACTACATGTCCCAGTATGGAAGTGGGATGAAATCAGCATGGATTTCATCGTAGGTTTGCCCAGGACCCCGAAAGGAAATGACTCAATATGGGTCGTAGTGGATCGCCTGACTAAGGTTGCCCATTTTATACCAGTCAAGGCAAATTACAGAGCGGACAAGTACGCTCAGCTCTATGTGGACCACATCCTCAAGCTACATGGAGTTCCGAGCAGAATAGTGTCTGATAGAGGCTCACAGTTCACTTCCAGATTTTGGAAGAGCCTACATGGGTTGCTAAGAACCAAGTTAGACTATAGCTCTGCATACCATCCCCAGACAGATGGACAGACGGAAAGAGTAAACCAAATCCTGGAAGATATGCTGAGAGCATGTGTCCTAGTCTATGGAAAAGACTGGGAAAAGAGTTTAGCATTCGCCGAATTCTCCTACAACAATAGCTACCAAACAAGCCTGCAAATGTCGCCATTCGAGGCATTATACGGCAGAAAGTGCAGAACACCACTAATGTGGTCAGAGGTAGGAGAAAGGTCATTCTTTGGACCTGCCATTATTAAGGACGCCGAAGAGAAAGTGGCACAGATCAGAGAGAATTTGAAAGTAGCCCAGAGCAGGCAGAAGAGCTACGCGGACACAAGGCGTAGAGATTTGAGTTTTGAACAAGGGGATTATGTGTATCTCAAGGTGTCACCCATTCGAGGTACACGAAGATTTCAAATCAGGGGAAAGTTAGCCCCGAGGTACATTGGACCGTTCAAGATACTTAAGCGGATCGGAAAAGTGGCGTACCGCCTTGAACTTCCTGAGGAGATGTCCGACGTGCATAACGTCTTCCATGTCTCGCAACTAAAGAAATGTCTGAGAGTTCCAGAGGAAGTGGTACCCACTGAAGTGATGGACCTCCAGCCCGATCTCCGATATCAGGAAAGGCCTGTAAAGATATTGGATGTTGCTACTCGGTTAACGAGAAGGAAAGCCATAAGGTTCTGCCGAGTGCAATGGAGCAATCACACTGAGGCAGAGGCCACATGGGAGCGAGAAGATGACCTGAAGAAGGAGTTTCCGTACCTATTCGAGAACGAGTCGGAATCTCGAGGACGAGATTCTGTTTAAGGGGGGTAGGTCTGTAGTACCCGTAATTTTGGACCATGACGATAAACTCTAAAATTTGGATTTTCAAATTTCAAACTTAAAATAACTAACTAGACTCAAATAGGGTTCAATTTAAAATTTTCTCGAAATAAAACCATGCATGAAACACTCATATGCATATTTGCCTCTCTCTTGCCTTTATTTTAATTGTTTGAGTGTGTGTTGAAACCTATTCCAAATTCAACTTCAAATCCCTTTGAAATTCATTCAAATTCCAAAACCAAAAATAGTTAAGCCTTTTCTGCTTAGTGGGCCGCTCCTTTCCCTTTTTCTGCGCGCGGCCCAGCTCCTTCCTTCTCCCGTTCGCGCGCCTGGGCCGACGCTCTCCCCCGCGCTCGCCACGGCCCAGCTGGCCCAGCCCGTTTCACCCCGCCGCTGTGCCGCTGACGAGTGGGACCCGCGCCTTCTTCCTCCGCGCGCGCGCGCCGCCCGACCGACCGGCGTGCCGGCCGGGGATTTGCTTCCCCGCCGCCGCATTTCCTCCACTGCCGCCCACGCGTCGCTCTCCCGCTCTCTCCCGCGTTTCTCCCGCCCGGACCCCTCTTCCTTCCTTCCCCCGGTCAAGCCGGCAACATCAAACCCTAGCCGCCCTCGCCATAACTCCGGCGAGCTCGAGCTCCGCGCCGCCGCGGCGTCAAAACCACGCGACCTCGCGACCGCAGCGCGCCCAGGCCCCTTTCTCCCTCCTCGCCGCGTGGCAGCACTCCAGCTTCGGCCCCTACCACCGCGTCGCGCGCACGCGAACGACGGTGGGAAATATCCCGGCGAGCTCGGGATATTTCCCGGCCGCTCCACCGCCTTCGCGCGGGTATAAAAGGACGCCACGGCCTCCCTTTCTCTCTGTTTGGCCCAAACGCACCCACACCATCACGCACCGAGCTCCATTTCTCTTTTCCCCCAACTCCGGCCACAACTCCGGTGACCCCGCGCCACGCCTCTCGCCAATCCCCCGCCTCTCCGAGTTCAAGGTGAGCTTCTCCACCTTCCACCGCACCTCTAGCACCTCTCCTTCATCCTCCGCGCGCACTCGAGCACAGCCCACACCGTGCACCGCCGCTCCGGCCATCTTCCTCTTCACCTCCGGTCACCGTAGAGCCTTCCCCGGCCAACCCAAGCACGCGCACGTCATCACCACACGCGCGCGCACCCTCACTCCCTCACAAACACGCGCTCGCGCGCTCGCGCGCGCGTTTCACTTCACTCACCGACGCGCCGCCGCGCTCCGGCCGCGTCGCGCCGTCGCTCCGGTCCCCGTCCTCGACACCGTCAAGCGCCTTCGGGTTCTCCGTCGCGCGTAGTTCCCAAATCCCTTCACCGCGTCCCAATCCGTCCACTGCAGCGCGCGACGGCGAGCTCTCCGACGAGCGCCGCCGCTTTTCCCTCCCCGCCGCCGTGCCGGCGCTGCCGGACCCGCGCGAAGTCACTGACTCGCGGGCCCGCGCGGCCCCGCGCGCCCCTCGGTCCACCGGACCGGCTCACGGTGGACCGCAGACACACTGCAGCCCGGTCCACACACACGTGGACCGAGCCCACAGCACAGTAAACGCACGGGACCCCCGGTCCCAGCTGGCCCACATGTCAGCCGCACACACCGAGAATAAAACGCTGCGTGCACCCGAGAACCTACACAGAATTGAATTTCGAGCACTATTCCAATATCAGAAAAATCCCCAAAAATATCCAAAAATTCCCAAAATCATTTCTAACCATTTTCCAACCCTTGTGCACCACTGGAAAATTTGGGTGAAGATTATACTTGCATTAAGTTAATCTCCCCTAATTCCAATATAATCCTTTACATTCAAATATCAATATCTTTTCCGTTTTAAATCCAAATCAAATGATTCTTGCGCCAAAATTCATCTAAAATCACACTCTATCCAACCACACCAGAGCCATCCTCCTTGTGTCATTTTTGGTATTTTATTTCATTTTGTTCGATGATTGTTTAATTGTGTGAAGCGGTAGATTTAGTTTTTCTTTTATTTGTTCGTTAGATAACCAAGTCGACGAGGAGGAGTACGAGGACCCCGACTACGAGGAAGGATTAGAGGAAGAAGATTTTGGTGAAGGCAAGTCCTAACCACCTTGATCATATTGATCCTACGTTTACAAAATATCCCATTTAGAGCTTGTTTGCAAATAAATCTTGCATAGTCATTTAAAATGATTTTTAAATGCTAGAGTAACCTAATATTGGTTAAGCCATGCCTTGACTATTGTTATCCTTAATCCTTGTTAGCCCTAGGTTCCAACATCATTAATCTTTAATGAATTGTTGGATAATATTGCCGCTTAGGTTTATCACACCGTGTTAATTAATAATATGCTTCACATGTTTTTGTGTGAAAATGTGTGTGTGACTTGGTGAAGTGTGTGTGAAATAAAAGGGGTGGGATTAGTAAGAAAACCCATAGTGGGGGTTATGTTTTTAGACGGGAGCAAGCGAGGTAGTCCTCAGTGGGGAGGCTATCTCTGGGACGCTATCCCTCATTGGAGGGAAGCTATTGAAGATGCTTGCTTCGGTCGTATAAGGACCGGTTCGTGTACCGTCTGGCCTAGCACACAGTGCAACCACGAGGCTCCTTTATGGGGGGAGTTTGGAACCACACCCTACTAGTGATCGCCCGGTACCACCAGGAGGCAGAGTGCAATCGGAAGCCAGGAGAAGGTCTTGACGATATTGGCGTCGGATCCGGCAGGAGGAGTTGTTCGGCTTTGGCCCTGATTATTATTATTTATGAAGCCCCTGGTCGCGGAATTTCCGAGGTGGTACCGTGGTGACACTAGGCAGGTACGGGACCATTAGCGTGTCTTACCAACCCACGACGGTGGGAAGGTCTGGCACCCCTCGTGGGGAAAGTGTACACCCTCTGCAGAGGATATCGAATCTATCCGGATAGCCGTGTTCCACGGTATTGGACAACGCGAAAGCCATGGCCGTCACATGATTAGACTTTGGCGTGAGTTCTCCTTGGCGTGTGTGTTTTCGGAAAAACACCGGTTTGGAGCCGTGTGCTGGTTGCCTGCCAGCGACTAAAATTTGGGAACTGGCGGGAAGGATTTATTCTCCCCCAGGGCCACAACCCCACTAAATCTCAATAACCTTGACTTAGAGCATTTGCAAAATTGTTTTGATTTTCAAAACAAACCCCTGCATCAAAAATTGGCTTTCCGGCCGATTGATAAAACCTTCAGCCTACACCTTGACAATACCCTTGCATGGGAGTCACCCTTGTGTAGGACTTGCTGAGTACCTTATGTACTCACCCCCCTATCTCTATCCCCTCTTCAGAGGAAGAACCAGAATACGACTTTCAGGGCGATGGCGAAGAAGATTAGGGTCGTCCAGCGCAAGGATGCCTGTGGAGTGGATCCGCTGCCGCCGTCCGTTGCGTAGAATAAAGTGTGGCGTTGCTGCTTCCCAGCAACGGCCGTCTTGATGTAATGTGTGGAGTTGTAAGGCCTCTGGCCGTTTCAAAGACCTTTAAGTAATATAAAGGCTTGTAATGATCTTCGGTAATAAATAAAAGGTATGTTCTCTGAATTTGCCAATCTGTGAGAATGGCCGTATCAGCGACTGATCCAGGGACTGATACGGTGTATTCAAGTACCTCATAAAATGGGGTATGACACTGTCGACGGCCACGTCGCCTACCGCTGAAAGCACAAATGCCGTTAAATTCTAGAAAATTCGCTCCCACCGGGAGTCGAACCCAGGACCTCAAAGGTGCTACTCGGATGCCTTAACCACTAGGCTAAGGCCCCTTTCACATCCAAGTAATTAAACCATGTGTGATTAGTTAACTCTCAGTGTTTGTTCCTCAATGACAAAAGAATTGTACTGTGTGTTCCAAAATATACATTTTTTAGGATATTGATACTGCCTTCAGTCTGACACTCCAAATGCCAGTTTATACTAAATATGTTTGTTTCAAATTTAAATGATTTATATGAAATTATAGAGAATCTAGTTATGCCAATCTTGTGTTGTTAATCATTGAAATTGCCAAGAGTGTCAAGGAGTTTGATGGTCAAAACTAAGAAGTTTTCAACAAAACCCAAACCATTAAAAAAAAAAACTAAGTTCGTATTGGTGGGAGTGCCGACGATTTTGCAAACACAATAGAGACGATCTGTAGAATAAATTAGTGATTTACTACGGTTCAATGTTAGCAAGAAAAGAATATCACCATGATATAGACAAAGTGTGAACCTGTTTATATTTTGTAATTTCTTTATTTTTTGGCGAATCAGTCAATGCTAATAAAATAAATGAGCATGAATATCTCCTCATCAAGTAGCTTTCTTGTGAAGTACAAACGTGCAAGACTTGACCTTATCAGATGTGGTTCTACCAACCAACCCATTGGACACAGGATTATTAAAATAATTGGTTCGCTAGAGGTAGTTGGTACTACCGGTTTTTTTATCTCAGAACTCTACAGAGTGTGGTGTTCACCAAAAGCAACATTGCCAACTAAAACGTACAGATAGATGGCTGCAGAGCACGTTACATGGATCTCTAGCGTCACTGCCGACGTCTTGTTCTCTCTCCATTTCTACTCGTAATTTTCTGTAGTCAAGCTGCATCAATCAGTGAAGGAGCAATTATAAAAAATGGAACATAGTACTGGACACAGCATAGTATATTCGCCATCAAATCTCACTTGTTTCAAAATCTGTAATTTGCTATAATTATTGTTCTCAATGAACGAGTTTGACAGATTTCTAGTGTGCCATGTATGCCAACCACTGACGCATGCCCTGGTGATTGCATATCTTCGTACTATGATTTAGCCAAAGTCACCTTATCTTTACAGAAGTAAAAAAAAAAAAAAAAAAAAAAGAGGACAAAGAAAGCGAGTGACAAACTGAACGTACGAAGGAAGTCAGAAAACTAACTGGGACCTCGTTGAGTTCCAGAAGTGCAGCGGAAGGTCATATCTTTCTTTCCAAGCTTCAAGATTCCTAACACAGGTTCATTTATCCGGACATCAGCAATACATTAGTACTGCTATCGATCCACGTACACATATAATCCCTCAACCAGGGATGTTGTTATCTCCCGGGCTCTTAAAAAATATAGCTGACATGGAACAAGCAAGGTCATGGACATGATAGTCGTTCCTTGGAAGAATTAACTACGATTATCTATTTGATTAACATACCGCACCACTTGAATCCCGATACATGATCTTTCCATAGGGCTGGGAACTTAAAATAACCTCCAGGCAAGAACCCACAAAATGATATTTAAACGAGCTAAGCCTTCTTTCGTAACTAAATTGAACATTAAAAAAAATGTCGAAACATTGCCAAATTCAATAGTGCCTTGTTTTTTCAAACAGATACTGAGTAAGGAAGGTGTTGTAACTATAAACAGGCTTACAACTTCACTTGCTAGCTAGCGCATCTGATTCCCAATCAAAAGCAATCCCAGGCAACCTAAGTCGCCGAGATTAATATTAGTTAGAGCACCAACTTTACAATTACCTGAAAACAGAAATTTGGTCACTGAAACACTTGGGAACCTCAGTTGCATTGTATTAAAGATCAAGTAACAAACACTGAAGATCATGGTGTAAAGACAAACGTAAGGTTGTCTGATCAGTGCATCCTACTGGCAATACAGAAGTGCATACAGCACCAATATGAAACTAAGAAGTCCCAACTCCAAGATTTATATTCTAGGAACGCATCATCATCAGTGTACCACAAACCGAGTAAGAGCGCAAATCTAACTTTCATACCCTGTAATTCTCCTAGCTTAATTCAGAACTGAGTGTTATTGGTTTGCATCATCATCAGCCTCATCGACATTTAGTCGATACCATTATATCAGAAATGGAGTCGTTATAACCAAAATAAAATAAAATGGCTGACAACACCAAAGATGTTAACATCAGTCACCAACGTATTGACCAACATCCTATGCATTTCATGGTCCGAGAGAAGAAAAGTGATCTTTTCTTTTTCTGTCAGAGCAATTGCTTGACGAGGATATATTTTCTTTTATTTGCAATGAGCTGAAACTACCAGATTATCCGGGATATAATGTTCTCTGCGATTCTAAGCTGCGCAAATTACTATGAACTGAATTGAATTGAAAAGCTGGAAAGACGACAGCTGATGATCGGCGACATTGCATAGGAACTAGCCTAACACAGGTTGTGGATCAGATGGCGGAGCCATAAATTGGTGCACCTCTCTTGCATATACGGTGTCATAGGAGCAAACAAGCATCAAATACATACACTTTCTCTTGAAATTATGGGACTCCATTGGTCCCATAGGTGGTGTAACTATAAACGGGTTTACAAATTCACTTGCTAGCTAGCGCAGCTGATTCCCAATAGAAAGCAATCCCAGCCCACTTAAGTCGCCAGGATTAATATTAGTTAGAGCACCAACTTAACGATTACTTGAAAACAGAAATTTGGTCAAGTAAAGAATACTGAAGATCGTTGTGTAAGAAGGACAAAGATAAGGTAGTCTAATCACTGCATCCCACAGGCAATACAGAAATTCATATAGCAACATGATGAAATTAATAAGTCTCACTATCCAAGATGAATATTCTAAGGATGCATCATCATCAGTGTACCACAAACTGAGTAAGAGCGCAAGCCAACCTCTCATACCATATAATTCTCCTAGCTTAATTGAGAACGGAGTATTATTGGTTTGCATCATCATCAACCTCACCCCAATTTAGTCACTACCATTGTATCAGAAACGGAATCATTATTATGGCCAAAATAGAATAAATGGAATACGAAACATAAGTGTTAGCAGCAGTCACCGACGTATCGACAAACATCTTATGCATTTCATGGTCTGAGAGAAGGAAAGTGGTTTTCTTTTATTTTTTTCAGTTAGAGCAGTTGGTTGATGAGGATATATTTTCTCTTATTTGCAATGAGTTGCAGCTGAAACTACAAGATCATCCAAGATATAATGTTTTTTTTTTTTTTGCTATTTTAAGGAAGAGCTTTTTAGGAAATTACCATTGCAAAGGTCATGGAGTTGGAGAATACTATCGCAAAGAAGTTGAGCTGCTGAATACCATTGCAAAGCAATTTGAATTGCCAAATACTACTGCCGTGACGTGTTGTGTTAAGAGCAATAGAAATGACGAAAATACCCCTTAGCCTTAGCACCAAGCTTGAGTTTGCGTGAGTTTTCAACAGGAAAATCTGGGGCGGTCCCAAATTTCAGCATGACGTTTTCTTAACAAAAAAAATTTGGCATGACTTTTGAATAATTTCAAGCACATCTGGACACAAATAAGTATCATATGACGACCGCACATACATATCAGCAACATCAATTATATAGTAATAATAAGACGTCCCATGCGAAGCATAGTCATTACACAAACAAGTCATAGAGCAGTTTCAAACGACATTGTCACACATGTTTAATAACATTAGACATGCAATATGAAAGCAACAGAACATAGTCACGGCGTAAGCAACACAAATTCGTCTCCCAAGGCCCTCTTCCTGCTCCGTGTGAGTGGTCCTGGACTCTCATTTGGTTCCAGCTGAGATGTTTTGGGAGTTGAAGGTGAAGACGTTGCTGCCATCTCCATTGCAACACGTGATCTTGTCCTGGACAGTTTTAAAAGAACAAATAATCAGATAATATGTTATAGAGAGAGAAAAAAAGTAAATTTGATTCACATGTGGTTTGACGCACCTTGGGGTTGTAGGGCTGCTAGTGGTAGCAATTTGTGCTTCCTTTGGTGCATTCTTAGCTACTCTCTTCCTCTTATTGGTAGTTTGGCCATCAGTGATTGCCCCAATTGTTGCAGGCTCATCTGGAACACTTTCTTTGCATTTCTTTGCCCTATGACCGAGCTGACCACACCTCTTACATCTATGCTTTTTCTTGTATGCTTGACCTTCTTTGAACCTTTGCACCTTAGGTCTACCAGCCGGCCTCTTCAACTTAGGTGGTTGCAACTTGAATCCATGGTTGCTTTTGGCCCACTTGGACTTGCCAGGCATAGGACGTATTGCATGCTTGTACGCTGCTTTGAATTTCTCCACTGAATAATAGTCATCAACATAATCTTCAAGTTTTGCCCTCTTGGAACATATCACAGCTATAGCATGGCTGCAAGGTACACCGGTGAGTTGCCACTTGTTGCAAGTACACTCTCTCAAGTCAAGCTCAACAGCATGCCTCCAGGCTGTTCCATCTCGACTACAACCAAGAACCTCTGCGGCATCCGCAGATATTTGAGTGATTGTATACCCAGTTATGCTCCTACTTTTGGCAACCAATTCATTCATGATACTTGGTAGTATTTTTCCTTCAAATTTTTCAGCAACCCTCCTTCTCAACTCTAACTTCTCAAATATCAATTGCCGAAGTTTGTCAACTAGCTCAACAATTGGGAGACCCTTGGTCTTGCTTATCTTGTTGTTGAATGATTCAGAGATGTTATTGTTTATATAGTCCACCTTGCATATGCCATTGAACTTGCACCTTGCCCATAGATAGGGATGATTAGTTTTCAACCATCGTATTACTTGAGGGTTGGCCTCTTGTATGCTTGACATGTGAGAATCATAGACATCCTCTTCAAAAGCTCTAGCTGCCGGCCACATGTGCTTGTCAATTACATCTCCATGGTACTTCTTGTTCAAATTCTTCCACATATGCATCATGCATTCTCTATGTTCTGCCTCTGGGAAGACCTCTTTCACAGCTAATGTTACACCTTGCCCAGCATCGGTATGAATAGCTAAACCATGAGGGGAACCAATTGCAACCTTTAGCTTACTCAAGAACCAAGCCCAATTAGCTTTTGTTTCAGACTCAAATATGCCATATGCAACTGGGTACATCCAGTTATGACCATCAATTGCAGTTGCAGAAGCTAGCTGTCCCTTATATCTTCCTATCAAAAAAGTTGAATCCACACCCAAATAAGGCCTGCAACCATGCAAGAAACCATCCATACAAGGCTTCAGTGCCACAAACACTTTGCTGAACACGTACTTCTCCTTTACAACCTTGTAATCAATCTCAACTATGCTCCCTGGACATCTCTTCTCTATCTCTGCCTTGAAGTTGTACAGCTGATCAAAACTATCCTCCCATGTGCCATGAATTTGTTCAAGAGCAACCTCTTTCCCTGCCCAAACCTTGAAATATGATACCTCGATTTTGTACTTCTCTTTGATCCTTCTTCGCAATTCCTTTGGACCAAGTGTAGGATCTTCAACCAGCCAATTCTTCACATTAGCAGCAACCCAGCTGTATGAAGCCATCTTGTGTCCAGAAAAGCTTGTCGAAACACAAGTATGACCTTCTTTCAATACCTTAACCTGCACCCAAGAAGCACATGTATAGAATGTTAGTAATCTGTTAACATTTTTGGATAAGTAACAAATGCATACATATAAAGGTACCTGAAAGCTATGTCCATCTTGTATCTTAGAAGCATGTATTCGCCACTTGCAATCTTCATCACTACATCTAGCTCCAAATTTAGTTGTGTCACTGTAGTCAACATTAAATTCAAAGTGACTCAATATGGCATATTGTCTAATTGCTCTTTTAAAAGAATCTTGATCAGGGAATGTTGAGCCAACTTTAATGGTTGGTTTTTCTACGTCAACTACAAGACATGGCTGCCCATCGACTTTCTTTCCTTTGTCACTACTTGGGCCTGCATTGTCATCGTCTACTATATGCACAGGTTCGTTAGACACACTATAGATGCCCTCATCATCCACTCCAACATAATCTTCAGCATTCATGGTTGGGCCGTTCTTATCATCCTTTTTGTCCTTCTCCCCCTCCTTCTTCTTGTCCTTGTCCTTGTCCTTCTCCTGCTCCTTCTTCTTATCCTTTCTTACGGTTGCCTTCTTTTTAACAACTCTTTGGGATGTACCCGCATCACATTGGCTTTCGGTGTGAGGAACAAGCTGCATTGTCTCCTCAGACAACGGTTGATTGGAGGGGTTCTCAACACCACTGATGGGATCATGGGATGTAATCGATGACTGAGCTGGCAACATCTCTGACCCAATATCCAACACATTTACATTAATCTGAATAGAACGCTCAACAAAGTACATGTCAAATGCATCAAGAAGTGCACCATCAGTTCTTATGTTCCTTAGACTAGCAGTGCATTTGTCCCAGAAGAAACATGATAGAAATTGCTTACTGCTCCATCTGAACTGCTCCTTTAAAAAGTCAGCAATTACTACAAGTGAAATCTCATCTCTGTCTACCACACGTTCGATCTGTTTTGATTTGTTGTACTGAACACTACCATCATCCTCTTTTGACGTGTATGAGCTCATTCTAATCACTAGTCGATATGCCTTCGTAGGATCCATCCTACGAAAGTGAAAATTGGCCCAACAGTTAGCAACTACCGTAACTCTACCTCAATCTATTCTGCAATCAACAAGACAGAACAAGACCTCGGATCTTACCCTTTTGGAACCCAGCCGTTGGAACCATTCGACGAAGAATCTGAATCTCGCAGCTTGTACCGCTCCAAGAAATCGCCATCAGAGGATTTTGTTGGGCTCAGCTCGCCGATGTCCAGGCCGCCAGCTACGCTCCGTGCAGAGCTAGCACCCGAGCTCTTCGACCTCATTGGGAAGGTGGCGGCGCGCCCTCCGTGCAGAGCTAGCACCCGTGCAGAGCACTCGCAAAGGTGGCGGCGCGCCCTCCCGCAGGTCACGCGGGGGAGCCGCGCAGGTGGCGGCGCGCCCTCCCGCAAGTCGCGCGGTGGAGCGGCGCAGGTCGCGCGGTGGAGCGGCGCAGGTCTCGCAGGGGAGCGGCGCAGGCGTGCAGCGCAGCTAGCGCGGGTCTCGGCGGCGGCCGGGCAGTATCGGGGCGGCGTGATTTGTTCGTGTGCTAGCAGCCAGGACAGGGTTCTTCTGTTGAACGAGGAGGCAGGGGTAATACTGGGATTTTAGAAAGTTTATGCTGGCTGTGCCCAAATTTTGACGGATAACGTTACGGCAATGGTACTTGGCAACTCAAAATGCTTTGCAATGGTATTCAGCAGTTTCAGTTCTTTGCGTTAGTATTTCCCAACACCGAAACTTTTGCAATGGTAATTTCCTAAAAAGCTCTTTAAGGAAGGCAAATACTATGAATGGAAAGGCAGGAAGGCGGACAGCTGATGATCGGCAACGTTTCAAGCAAACTAGGCTAACACAGACTGTGGATGAGAATTTGCTCAACTTATTTGTACCAAAATCAGTATCCCAGTGTTCCATGGAGCGTCATGTCATGATCACACCGATTTCACACAAAAGAAAACAATGCACAGAAACTAAAAAGCAATCGTCGTGCATCCTCTGAAACAAAACGACTAAGGTGAAGCGTCATGTCATGTCAAGCGCATATCGTCGAACACCTGGTGTGCTTGCGCCCATGAACGCGCAGCGCAATGTCTTGTGCCTCACTGCCCGCCATGGCTGTCGCAGAGCTCCTTGAGGCGACCCGCCTCCCCCTCGTCGATCGAGTACTGCAAGCCAGTGTGGCCTCTTAGACTAGATTACATTGAGGTCGAGTTGGAAGCAGTCGTGTGATATACCAACCTTGGAGAGGACCCAGGCGGAGTGGGCGTGCGCGCGGCGGAGGAGCGCGGCGAGGTCGTCGTCGGCGGAGAGGTCGCGGTAGTTGACGAAGTTCTCGCGGGCGTACTTGGCGTAGTAGGGCCGGGTGTCCGCCGGCAGCCGCCGCACCAGCCGCAGCACCTCGCGGTACGCGCGCAGACCCGCGTTCGCCATCCCTCACCGCCTGTTGGGTTAAGCGGCGACTGCTTGTTTCTTTTCTTTCGTAGTACAGAATGTCACGCGGCGTAGCATGATTATAACCAGTTTGCTAATTGCGTTTTCCAGACTGAATGAGAGAGATGTGTTCGCTTTTCCTGCTAACCTCGCGTTCCGCAATCCGTGCTCGATGCAAAGTTGTGGGAAAATCGAATCTAAAGAAATTCAGAACAGAACAGCATACTGAGAAGTTCTGTTCCGCTGGGCTGGGATGGCACTATGCCCTTTCTTTCTTTACTTTCTTAGGCAAACTAGGAATTCACATGGCACAGATCGATTGCTCGGTACTACTAGTACATTCCTCCAGCAATTTCAGAGAATCCATCACCTGATTTATGGACCTACTCGAAACCGCTGCCGTCCGGAATTATAGGAGATCAGAGAGAAACAACAGTTCGAACAAATGATAACACTGACGGCAAATCTGCTCATCAATTCCATCAGAGCAGTACCCAGCAGGCGGCTATAAAATAACCGTTGAACAGCATGAGAACTGCAGAATTGAATAACTCCCTCGCTCTTCAAGAAGACACAGAATATGGTGTGTTATGTTTCAAATATTCAAAAGATTTAAACAGTTTAATTCATAACTTGATCAACTGATTCGCAACGGAAGGCCATCCCAGCCCAACCAAGTTGCTTGATACTAAGAAGCGATGTCATGCTGAAAAGCTGCGAGACATGTTGCTCAACAGGGAACAACGTCCCAAGCAAGTTGCTTGATTGGGAAACAGAAGAAAAAAGAACAGTCATGTTGAAACATTGCTAAACAGAATAGTTCCTTCACATTTCAAGCAGATACTGAGTACATTGTATGTTTGAATTATCCAAACGGTTTAACAAAATTTAATTGATCACTCACTACCAGCACTGCCGATAGCTAAACCACCACCGTTACAAATTACCTGAAAACAGAAATTCAGTCATTAAACACCCGAATCGCATTGCATAAGATAAAGGTAACCACTGCAACCACAGTGGCAATTCAAATATGGAGAGACATCTATATAGCATCAAAATGAAACTCCAATGTCCCGGGTCCAATATCAACTATTCTATTGAGACATCATCAGTGTTCCAAACAGAGCACTAGCGCTAATGCAATTTTCTTACCCTGTAATTCTCCTAACTAAATCAATTCAGAACCGAGTGTTATTGGTTGGCACCATCACCATCCTCTTCAGAATCCGAGTCACTAGCATTGTATCCTGAAATTCAACAAGCGGGAATAACTGATTAACAACACCAAAGATAAACACAGCCTTAAGTCTAGCAGAAGAACCTTTTAAATAAGAGAAATAAAACAAGCTTTACTGAAGAATACCTGGACGTTTTGTGCCAACTCTCCAAGCTGAAGACCTGAATCTTGATGCCTTTTCCAGCCATACTCTTCCCTTTAAAATGAAATAGAAACAAATGGAGAGAACAACTCAGATACCTGAAGTGCAGTTTACAAAAAGAATTTGATCAAACCATACACATACTGCAGACAAGCAACGAGGAGAAACAAAGAAAGGGCGACAACAAAATCACAAACTCAGCTCAGTATATCTGGATTCAACCCTAATCGGGTTCAAGAGTAAAATAGAACTTGGATCGGTTTAGCAGTCCTCTGTCGTAAAACTAATGATAGGGATAATGCATGTGGACACTGGACACAGAATGGTTGTTTATAAGTTCGTGAAATTTCATGGACAAGACTAAGCATCAAAAGAAAGGAGAATGCCTTTTAGGTAGCAGCAAGGCAAAAGTTATGGCTCGGTGTGTAATGAAGGCTTCCAGTGGAGTTCAGATTTATTTGATCATGTGGTTTGATTTCCCTATTGTAATAATCTTATATAGCTGTCATTTCAGGTTGAAGTGAATTGCATGTTTATCAGTTTGCTTATTTCAGACCTATAGGAAAGGTTCAGATTTAATTTGGGTGTGTGCATATGTTGTCAAGTGTGAAATAGCCTGGCCATTTGGTTTTATCAGTTCGGTTATGCAAAAAGTGCAAACCAAAGTCCAAGACATGAATACAGAAACTGGACAAAACTAGTTCAGCATTTTTTGTATGGTTTTCAGTTACACCGTAACACTAACGCATGTCATGGCCACTCTTGTCTTCTTCCCTTGTCCCTGAGCCTTTCATTCTCATGGCAGCGAGGCTCTCCACTCATATTATATTGAACAAGAAGAAAATAATAAGACTCCGAATTACTATCACATCGCAATAGGCAGCGCCGCTCCCACAAATTAGCGTCAACTAGCAGGCAGGCAATTGATGCTGTTGAACCTCGGAAGACTCCGATGCAGCGGCGTGCTCCCCATGGCTACTGTTATACAAGTCACAGATTTGCCAAGGAGGGAGAACAAATGGCCTTGCTTTGTGGGCTGGTTGACAACATGAGCCAAGGCGGTGGATCCTTGCTAGCTATATCCATGGATGGCAATGGGTCGGGTGGAGCAAAAACCCACATGAGAGGAAAAAGGGTTCGGTTGAAAAGTACCCACGCCCACGGGAGAAAAAAAGGGAGGCACAGACCTCAACCCACCAAGCGCACTGCTAGCTATATCCATGGATGGCATTATGTGTGTCGCCTCACCCTCCCTATCCAAGCACACTGCTGCTTGGCATGGTCTCTTCCAATGCCTCACCTTCCAGACTGACATGAACACCATCCCTGTGATCCCTTCCTCAGACCAAACCTTCCCCCCAACTAATCAATCGGATTGAAATAGAAAAGCCCATTCAACCACGAGAGAGCATCCAAGCTAGGGATGCAAGTGGTTCAGCCCACGAACCTGCATAGAGGTCAAATTATGTGGGTTACTCGCATAAATTGACCTATATGCGGGCTTGCGGGATGACCCACTTGGATCCCTAATCTGCTTTGGAAACAAGCAACATAATACCGGATCCTGATGAAACACCAGAACTGAATATGATCATACTAAGAACTCAAAACATCAGCATCAGATAGACGTTGCATCTAGCACAAACGAACAACCATGGTCCTCGACTCGGTCAAAGAAAAAGAGCATAAGGCAGCAGGGGGTGCCCGTGATCTTTTCTCCAACCCAATAGTAAACCTACACTCTACCGCACCCAACCTGGGGAAGAAAAAAGAAGTGTCCACAGATCTCAAGTAATTCCGCAACAATATGCTAATTCAGCAAGTTCTGCACAAGATCTCGAATCTTGATTTAACGGACTAAACATACTACTGCAACAAGACTTAGCCAATACAATAGAAACGAGGAAATTCCACCGGTATCCTTACACCAACGCATGACCAAGCATATCATCGAAATCAAATCTATGAATCTCCTTAGGCAAAACAAGGAAGCGAGTATCGAGCAAACGCGAGAGGGTGGGGCAACCTGGATGCCATACCTTCTGCTCGTTCTTGGGTACGCCGTACCCGGAGTGGAACATCTGCGCGACGAGCACCATCATGGCGGGGTCGCCGGCGCGCGCCTGCTTGAAGGTGTCCTGGAACCACCGCTGCACGCAGTCACCCACCACCTCCGACAGAGGCTTCCGCTCGCTATGCGACACGCTTCCGTTGGGGTCCTCCATGCCGGAAAACGACTCCTCGTCGGCGGCCGCAAGGGTTTCGGCGACAACCGCAGCCGCCGCGTTTGGGGAAGGAGGAAAAAGAAGGGAGGAGAGGCGCGGGGAGATAAAATACAAATAGGCGGCGGCCGAGGGGTGTTTGTGTAAATTGTCGTGGGGTGTCTGGGTTTTGCTCTTTTCTGCAAGTTGCTTGCTTGCCTTGCCTGGTGGTGCGGTGGCACACGGTTTTGTAAAGGTCATGATGTGTGGCTCTGCAGCAAGGTTTGCACTATCGACGAACTCGAGAAAACGTACCGTCAACGAAAACCTCGATTTACCGATTTTCGCGATAACCGGTCGATTTTTTTACGGAAAATTTCAAATTTCAAATTTTGAATTCGAAATCGACCAAACCGGTCGATTTTCACCGGTTACCGACCGGTTTGTGTCGGTAACCGGTCGGTTTTGTTGATTTTTGACGCAGGAACCGAAAAATGGCGCAAAGATAACCGATCGATGTTCACCGGTTATCGACCGATTCGACCGGTAACCGGTCGGTTTGATCGATATTTTTTGTTTCAAATTTTTTCAATTTTTCAAATTTCAAATTCGAAAATCGGTAAACCGGACTTATCGGACCGGACCGGTTTCACCGGTCGGTTTTCGCGCGATTTGAAAACCTTGCTCTGCAGTGCACACGGAATCGGCCACCGTCTGGTTGTTTATACAAAACTATTATAATCGAATTGCACAAGGTCTTACATTTTCCTTTTTGAAAACGAATCGGCAATCTGATTGCGTCAATTTTGCACGGCAATCTGATTGCGTCAATTTTGCACAAGGAGAGATATGACCTTATCTGATAAGAGCAGCAGGTGGTATATTGGAAAACCTAAAACACCTTATTTTATTTATATAAACTTAAAAACCAGTGTGGGTCTGAATTTAAAGTTGTGTTAACGAAACCCTCAATCGGACCAAACCAACTGTTTGTCAAGCTATTGTTCTCACGAATCCATGAAGTAAGACATTGATTTTACCCAAGGATGAAAATTTTGTATTGAACTATATGAAAGAATGGACCTCCTTCTTCTCATTTGTGAATATAAATTGAAATGTATTTAATATAGATATAAACTTTCTATAAATATAAATATGACATAATTGAGTTAGTTGCAACGTACGAGTCTTACATGGATCCGAGAAAGAAAGATATAAATATAAATTCCAGGTTCAAATATATAAATATAAATATTGTTGGAATCTGGGACATCTTGAGTCTGTCTCATGCGCTACAAACCGGTGTCGTCACTAGCAGCCTCTCCGTCGTGTCGTCAACGAGATGCCTACCCTCTTGCATGCGGCGTACGCAACCGTGCGTCTGCGGGTTATCGTTATGAGCATTCGTAGAAGTAAGAAACATAATCAATCAACACGTAGCCCAACATATATCTTACCTATCACCATAGCCGCCGCGTTTGGGAAGGAGGAAAAGAAGGGAGGAGAGCGCGGGGAGATAAAAATAAAATAGGCGCGGCGGCCGAGGGGTGTTTGTGTAATTGTCGTGGGGTGTCTGGGTTTTGCTCTTTTCTGCAAGTTGCTTGCTTGCCTTGCCTGGTGGTGCGGTGGCACACGGTTTTGTAAAGGTCATGATGTGTGGCTCTGCGCAAGGTTTTGCACTATCGACGAACTCGAGAAACAGTACCGTCAACGAAAACTCGATTTTACCGATTTTCGCGATAACCGGTCGATTTTTTTACGGAAAATTCAAATTTCAATTTTGAATTCGAAATCGACCAAACCGGTCGATTTTCACCGGTTACCGACCTGTTTGTGTCGGTAACCCGTCGGTTTTGTTGATTTTTGACGCAGGACCGAAAATGGCGCAAAGTATAACCGATCGATTTTTCACCGGTTATCGACCGATTCGACCGGTCACGGTCGGTTTGATCGATATTTTTTGTTTCAAATTTTTTCAATTTTTCAAATTTCAAATTCGAAAAATCGGTAAACCGGACTTATCGGACCCGGACCGGTTTCACCGGTCGGTTTTCGCGATTTGAAACCTTGCTCTGCAGTGCACACGGAATCGGCCACCGTCTGGTGTTTATACCAAAACTATTATAATCGAATTGCACAAGTCTTACATTTTCCTTTTTGAAAACGAATCGGCAATCTGATTGCGTCAATTTTGCACGGCAATCTGATTGCGTCAATTTTGCACAAGGAGGAAGGACCTTATCTGATAAGAGCAGCGGTGGTATATTGGAAAACCTAAAACACCTTATTTTTTTTATATAAACTTAAAAACCAGTGTGGGTCTGAATTTAAAGTTGTGTTAACGAAACCCTCAATCGGACCAAACCAACTGTTTTTCAAGCTATTGTTCTCACGAATCCATGAAGTAAGACATTGATTTTACCCAGGATGAAAATTTTGTTATGACTATATGAAAAGAATGACTCCTTCTTCTCATTTGTGAATATAAAATTGGAATGTATTTAATATAGATATAAACTTTCTATAAATATAAATATGACATAATTGAGTAGTGCAAGAGGTATAAGAAGTGTAGGATTGTCCAGGAGATGAGAAAGAAAGTTGGTATTAAAAGATGAGAGAGGCGCATAAATCATAAATATAAATTTATTGTCCTGGGGGACTCTTGAGGGGGATCTGTCAGTCGAGTGGAAGTACACACAGGTGTCGTCACTAGCCCGCCTCTCCGTGTCGTCAACGAGATGCCACCTCTTGCATGCGGCGTACGCAACCGTGCGTCTGCGGGTTATCGTTATGAGCATTCGTAGAAGTAAGAAAACATAATCAATCCACACCACGTAGCCCAACATATATCTTACCTATCACATAGGTGTCAAAAACTGAAAAGGGAGAAAACACTTGAAAGAAAAGAAAAACTAATAGCTGTTGAGATTCAAATTTGGGAATTAGTAGCAAGCTAGGCTATCTACCGCTTAGATGACATGTAGGGCAATGGATAAACGGACTTGACAGGTAAGACAAAACAAGAAGAACTCTATAATTGAGTTAAATTATATTTAAATCAATTATAGATTGACATGTAGATTGTAGAGATAGTGTGTGACGTGATTTTTTTTTTTTTTGGGTTGGTCACTTCACGCAAACATGAGCGAATCTATATATTAGAATAAATTAATTCCTACTTGCTATATATAGTCGTGGCTTTCTGCTAACAAAGCGAATAGTTCGATGGGTTGTAGAAAAAAGACGCACATTATATCAGCCATATGTATTCACCTATACACAATTTCAAACGCGAAATGCAATACGGAGAAGCGTCCTTGCCGCGCACTTGTTGACTCTGATTTCGGATAAGGCAGAGAGAGGAGCAGTGCCAAGTGTGCGGACATGCTGTTCCCCCTACTGGAGACAATCGTTAGGCAATGGATCGCTTCTAACGGCCATAATGCCATTGACAGATGGGCACCTAACTCTGAGGGACCGCAGTCAGCCTAAGTATCGTTGTGTGGTTTGGGTGGATGCAGGAAAAGGGTTGTGGGCACGTTGGAAAGGATGATCTGCACGAGTGGATAAAGATTGGAATTTGGAAGGGCGTACATGCCAGGAGAGTCTGCCAGTGATCTGGCCTAATTTCTCAGGGCAAAAGTAGAGCTAAATTGTGCGATCTGTCAAAAAGGAGATCTCATAACTCGGATCTTTATCCCCCTTTGACCGGAAATAAAATGGAGGCCTTTTTCTCTCTTGTTGTAATCGCAAACATAGGGGACTATACAAGTTTCTTTACTTTTTATCTTTTAGATGGTGGAGCTAGACAAACAAAAGCCTAGTCTTTATTCGTTTAGTCTGAATTGGTGATTGATGGCGAGGAGCGCGACTTAAAGTGCAATGAATCTCACATATGTAGCTTTAATGTGCCCTAGTATGTGAAGCAAGGCTTTTGGGTTAAAATAGCTCGTGACTTTGATCATGGCTTCAATTTCACCATGTGTAAGCAAGTTCGTTATCACATGGCTTGGGACCATCGGCTTGCATCTAACAACCTTGAAAAAGGTCATAATGTGCTTAAGGGCCGTTCGTTACTTAGGACTAATTAGGCTGTAAAATCTTATCATTTAAGAGTATAAAGTTCCTTACAAAATACTATGTATGGTGTGTAATACGACCATAACGAGTATTAAGCTAGTTAAGGAGACAGTAACATCCCTAACATGGCTTAACTTACTCATTAGATTCGTCTCGTGAATAGCAAACACTCAAAAAGTTTGTAATTAGCTTTATTTAATACTCTTAAATGATAAGTTTACAGGCCTAAATTTAGTCCTTAAAGGACACGAAGAACAGGCCCTTACGCACCTTTAGCCTTTTTCAAGGTTGTTAGATGCACGCCTATGTCCCAAGCCATGTATAACGAACTTGCTATACCATAGTTAAATTTTTGGGAAAGCCATGATTAAAGTCACGAGCTATTTTAACCCAAACACTGTGCCTTCACATACATAGGGCACCATTACAAAGTACATATGTGAGATTCATTGCATCTTTAATCGCGCTCCTCCGCCCAGCAATCACCAATGTAGACTAAACTGAATCAACGACTACTTCTAAACTGAATAAAAGACATGCTTTGTTGTCCTTAGCTCCACCTCCCCCATCTAAAAGATAAAAAGTAAAAGAAAACTTGTCTAGTCCCCTATGTATTGCGATTCCTTAACAAGGAGAAAAAGGCTCCATGTTGATTCCTGTCAAAGGGGGGAGAGAGGGGATAAAAGATCCGAGTTATGAAAGATCTCTTTTGACAGAAATCGCACAATTTAGCTCTACATTTTTGCCTGTAGGAAAATTAGGCCAGATCACTGGCAGACTCTCCTGGCATGTACGCCCTTCAAATTCAATCTTTATCCACTCGTGCAGATCTCCTTTCCAACGTGCCCACAAACCCTTTTCTGCATCACCGAACCACACACAAAAACCGATACTAGCTGACATGCGGTCCCTCGAGTAGGGTCCCATCTGTCATGCAATTATGGCGTTGAAGGCGATCCATTGCCTAAACGATGTCTCAGTAATGGGGGAACAGCATGTCGCACACTGCACTGCTCCTCTCTGCCTATCCGAAATCAGAGTCAAAAGTGCCGGGGCAGGACGCTTCCCGTATTGCATTTCGCGTTTGAATTGTGTAAGGTGAATACACTGTGATAATGGCTCTTTTCTACAACCCGATCGAAACTATTCGCTGTTAGAGAAAGCCACGCTATATTATAAGCAAAAGTAGGAATTAATTTATTCTAATATATAGATTCGCCTGTTTTGCTGAATGGACCAGCCAAAAAAAAAAAAAATCACGTCACACACTTATCTCTACATCTACAGTCATCATAATTGAATTAATATAATTTAACTAATTATATGAGTTCTTTGTTTTCTATACCTGGTCAAGTCGCCTTTATCCATTGCCCTACATGTCATCTAGGGTTAGATGCTAGCTTGCTACTATATCAAATTTGATCTCAACAGCTATTAGTTTTCTTTCTTTCAGTGTTTTCTTCCCTTTTCAGTTTTTTGAACC